>OU015499.1:132060167-132112667 GCA_907164885.2 Dolomedes plantarius | reverse complement strand
TTTAAAGTACCAGAAAAAGAAATCGCGTGATCAGCATTTAATATATTAAATTCTAAAAAATTAATCTTTAAAAATTCATCAAAAATCAGAAAAGGGAGGTAAAGATTCGAAAAAGATCTCATTTTGAAGGAATTTTTATGATCTTTCTCGTGATATAAATTTTATAACCCTCAAATTATTATTTGAAATGCAAACGTAAAAAAATGTTTAAAAAACAGCTTAAAAATTTAATTTTAAAAAATCTAAGAAGGACTTTTCAAAAATCTTTCTTAGTGCACCCCTACACTATAAGAAGAATCGCCATACACAATTTCAGCTTTTTAGGTTCAGCGGTTTGGTCTGTGTGTTGTATGTCAAACAGTGAGTCAGTTACGGAACTGTTTTACATATATAGATTACTGGGGATTGGATTTAGGAAAGGGAATTTAAATGCTAGAATGGATGGTATAATATTTAAGATATTATATATATATATATATATATATATATATATATATATATATATATATATATATATATATATATATATATATATATATATATATATATATATATTTTGTTCTGGTCTAATGTTTAATCTCAGTGATATACGTTTAGAAATAGTATTATTTTCATTCCTGTGTGGTGGCTACCCTATTTTGCGAGGAAAAAAAATGATGAAAATATTGAACACACATCTGAGCTAAATCAGTATATAAGCTTCAGATCACGATGTATTCAACATCTGATTTTTACCATGTTTTCATTAACTCGCTTTCTTGTTTGTTTGTTTGTTTGTGTGTTTGTCCAGTACCAATCTTGCAATCGATTTTGAACTAACTTCCCGACTAGCTAGACATTTGAAACTTTTAGAATAGCTCAGAACACGATGACAATGCATTCTTTTGATAATTTTAGCCATCTTTAAGCAGCATTGAATTCATTTTCAGTTAATTTTGTTTTGTAGAATGGTGCAGCCATCTGTCGGTCGAGACGGGAACGAAAAGTTAAACGCAAGTTAACTTCCAATTCCCGAGCTAAACGACTGATTACGCATTTGATCATTTTCTTTCAAGTTGATGGGATAATTCATCGAAATTCTTTTTAAAAAGTATTTATTAATAGGTAGAATTGTCAAGTTTATATGATCAACAGAAAAATTTAAAAGCATGGTATATAAAAAGTTTTTTTTATCTTGTAATTATTAAACTCTCGCCTAGTGTTTAACCCTTGAGATACCTGTTTAGAGATGTTATCCTTTACATACGTGTAAGCTATGCCGTCACTGCGATATTCCGCGAGGTAATTAAATTATGAAAATTTTTCTTCACTGTATACTAAGGTGGCGGGACAGTCCCGATTTTTAACAATTTGTCCCGCGGCGTTTTAAAGAAGTCCCGCTTTTTGGAAAGAAGGCACGATAAGCTAGGGAACAGCGGGAGAACGGGAAGGGAATATACGGTTTTCGGCGGCCATGTTGCTATTTAGCCAGGATATGAGTTTTATATTATTTTTGTTAATCTATATATATATAAAACAGTTCCGTAACTGACTCATTCATTCATTCACTGACTGACTGACATACAACGCACAGACCAAACCGCTGGACCTAAAGGGATGAAATTTTGCATGGCGATTCTTCTAATAGTGTAGGGGTGCACTAAGAAAGATTTTTCAAAAATTCTTCTTAGATTTTTTTAAATTAAATTTTTAAGCTGTTTTTAAACTTTTTTTGCATTTGCATTTAAAATAATACATTGAGGGTTATAAAATTTATATCACGAGAAAGATCATAAAAATTCCTTCAAAATGAAATCTTTTTCGAATTTTTACCTCCATTTCCTGATTTTTGGTGAATTTTTAAAGATTAATTTTTAGAATTTAATTTATTAAATGCTGATCACGTGATTTCTTTTTCTGGTACTTTCAATAAATTTATCGTCGCGTGCGTAACAACTAAATAGACAAAAAAAATATTTTTTTCTCTTTCTAATGCAGCAGACGATTGGATATTATCCACAAAAAATGCATATCCCTTACGATTTTTTTATAAATATATATATACTAGCTGAAAACCCGCGCTTCGCTACGGAGTACATTCAAATTAAATACAACGGTCAATTTATGCAATTAATGCCAATATATATATATATATATATATATATATATATATATTTATAAAAAAATCGTAAGGGATATTTATTTTTTTTTGGATAATATCCAATCGTCTGCTGCATTAGAAAGAAAAAGAATATCATTTTTGTCTATTTAGTTGTTATGCACGTGACGATAAATTTATTTAAAGTACCAGAAAAAGAAATCACGTGATCAACATTTAATAAATAAAATTCTAGAAATTAATCTTTAAAAATTCACCAAAAATCAGAAAATCAAGGTAAAGGTTCGAAAAAGATTTCATTTTGAAGGAATTTTTATGATCTTTCTCGTGATATAAATTTTATAATCCGCAATGTATTATTTTAAATGCAAACGTAAAAAAAGTTTAAAAAACAGCTTAAAAATTTAATTTTAAAAAATCTAAGAAGAATTTTAGAAAAATCTTTCTTAGTGCACCCCTACACTATTAGAAGAATCGCCATGCAAAATTTCAGCCCTTTAGGTCCAGCGGTTTGGTCTGTGCGTTGTATGTCAGTCAGTCAGTGAATGAATGAATGAATGAATGAATGAATGAGTCAGTTACGGAACTGTTTTATATATATAGATAGATAGATATATATTTTACATCAATTGTATACATTGATACATTGATGCATTTATTATAAATATATATATTTATTTTTTGGCATAAATTGCATACGTTGACCGTTGTATTTAATTTGAATGTACTCCGTAGCGAAGCGCGGGTTTTCAGCTAGTTATATATATAATAGCCGTTGTCTCTGTATAACACTTCCGGGCTCTACTCATCTTTCAATTGAAGCCCTCAGTAAAAAAACTGCTGGTTAGGCCTAATTTCAATTTCAGATGTGGATCAGAATTTTTTCTTACCTAGAGACTAATATCTTCTCCATCAAATCACGTTTGTTCAGCCTATTTTTCTATAAAACATTCAGAGCTAAAAAAAATTGGATGCTTTTAGCTGTATATTTGGACTGTATATTTGACAGTTTTTAAAAATCTGTTTACTTTTGCGATGAATTCTGAAAGTAAACAAACTTAAATGTGAATGAATCAAGTAGCTCAAGTATTCATATCGCATAGTGAGCTGAAAAAAACTGGATGTCAGTCTACTACTCCAATCGCATGAAAAACTAAATAAATAAAAAATAATGAAAGGGTTTGCTTTTACAAGGTGAGGATTAAATGCAATATTGTTAGATAATTCGGGATATTTTTTAACTTTCATATACTTTTTCCATTATGACGTCATTGTTAGTATTATGACGTCAAAATGACGGGTTACCTTCTAGTTTTATAATGTTAAACGATCTGAGGTATCATTATTAAAAAATATTTTGATAAGGAAAAGGTTAAATCTTGGACATCAGCAAAAATCACGATAGAGAACACATGGTTAGAAATATTTCATCATTTTGAAGCAAACCATGTTCCTTACAATAATGCACTAAAAATTGTGGAATACGCGCTGTCGTAACCAGGAACTAACGCTGCGACTGAACGTGTTTTTTCTAAGGTCAATAAAGTGTGGACATCAGAAAAATCACAATTAAGTGTTGAGACTTTGAAAGCCGTTTTATGTGTGAAATATAATTTAACAAATTCTTGTGGAAAATTTCATGACCTTTTATAGAACAACAGCAATCTACTAAAAAAAATTCACGCAAATGAGAAATATGCCAAAGAATAAAATAATACTATGCATAATTTTTTTAATCTATACTTATATATAAAGAGAGAGCGATTTTGTACGTGGAGGGTAATCTTCAGAACCACTGTACTTATTTGAAAAATTCTTTCACTGTTTGAAAGGTACATTATTCCAGATGGACATAGACTATATATTATGTATATCTAATCAGTAGAAATAAAGTTAGGGGCTTAATCCTAACAATCTCCATTGTTACCGCTACTGTCCTCTACCGCTTTTTGTGCCGAAGTCTTCAACGATCCTTAGCGTGGTGCTATCGCGGTGGGCTTCTGTTCTGACGCTAGCGGTTCGAACCTAGCCGTTCTCCGGCACGCCATTTTCTTTTAAAAAATTTATTTTGATTATTAACTAACATAAAATTAATTTAAGGTATTATTTGGGTTATTATTAAGGTAAAAAAAGATTTACAATTTATTGGCTATCAACTGGAAATTTATTGGTATAATATTTTGTTCAACCCGGACAAAGTCGGGACGGGCCGCTAGTTTATTATATTTGTAAATTGTACTTATGTTGAAAATTAAAAAATATATTACAATACTATTTTTGCGTTCTATGAAAATTTTTGTTGCTCCATATAGACCAAATTTTTAATCAAGACCCCCCCCCCCCTCCTTCGATCAATAGTGTCCCGCCTTACCAATGTTAAAATCTGGTCACCGTACTGTATACCATCAGTAAGCATAACCGCTGAATCATATATTGCACTCGTGTTAATTTTTTTATCGCATAGTTTGAGCATGGTGACATCTCGTTCGTTTAGTTACGCAGTAGCCACCGTCCGAAAGAACAAAACTTTTTGACCTCCTCCTCGATAGACGCAGTTTCATTACCGATCCAAGTTTCCCAACTGAATAATTTTATTACAATTGAAATAGCGCTATGCAGTTTCCTGTTTGGAATCCTAAAACATGCCTCCTAATCGTCTTTGAATCAACTAGGACGCATTCATTTGCGAATAAACTTCCAGGGGCAGACGACTTGCACTCAATCGCATCGCAGTGGCATTGCACGTATATGCCCTGCCAGGAGCCCCAGGTAAAGGCAAAAACTTCGCCGCCCACCGCGCAAATCCGGCATCTGGTTTTCTTGAGTGATGGACGATTCCAGACGTTCAAATGACGGGGCTACTGATTTGCAACTGCGAGCTCTCCCTGCAGACGATTATGCATGCGGAATGCGGGGCAGCATTTTACATAAGTAGGCGTGAGTCTGAAATAAGTGCCCGCAGCTACCCTGATGCCCACTTCCCACGGCCCCCCCTTTCTCTGCGGGTGTAGCATTGAGACTGACCAGTGGGCAGTGCGAGCATCATAGACTCTTGTTGGATCCCTGCGTTGAAATTTCACCGGTGAGATCTGCTCATTTGAATAGCAATTTTTTTGTACCACTTTCTCAGAGTCGCTGTTCGGAACCCTTACGCACTCTGTTCACTTAACCATAACCGTTGATGAGGCATTTCGCAGATTCCCCCCTTCCCAACCCCTAAATGAAACGTTCCTCGGAAACGACAGGGTTATGGACAGATATCACCGAGCCTGGATCCACCCATGCACTGCACATCTTGGGGTTGTAAGGACTTCGCCTAAAACCAAGACTGACAGCCTTTAATACTTACAAAATGCTTTATTGGCATTCTAGATTAAATATAGGCTTTATACAATAATTACAAAATAAACATTATCTAAGGATAATTCGCGGGTTCAGGATATCATCAGAGGAACGGCAAGAAAACGGCAAGCTCCGATGTCTGGCCGACGAGGGGTGTCCACCCTGCAAAAAAAGAATCGTCAACTGCTCCCCAATTACATCAAGGTGTCGAGTATATATGCGCTCATTCTTCGTGGGGGTTCCTTTTCAGTTACCGCTTGCCGCTCCGTGCCTTCAAGCGTCTGAGGAGCCAACACTAGCCTTTCATTTGGACTCCATTGTCAATTAGGGAATCGTTTCAGAAGAGGTTCCTTTCTTGAAGTATATCGAAGAGTCACTACGTCACGGCTTTTGTGTAACAAAACGGAAGGTCACCTTTCGGCACTGATAAAACAGCTTAGATGACAAAGACGTGTGTCCCTTGGAATTTACCCGTAGGGACCGTCAAGTCATTACAGGGTGCTCTACCGAATCGAACAGAGGACTTACGGATACGACAAACGAATTCAATTACCTCGAACGTTCTCGCGTCACCGGGTTGTTCCTTCCTCAAGGAACCGTGAGATGAGTCGAAGTGAAGTTGGGGCATACCTAACGAGTGCTCTGAATGGTTTAAAGCTACTGTGTAATTACCCCTGTGGATTCGCTCACCTCAATGTTAGCCTATGGAGAAAATGTGACCAAGGATTGCCGACTGGGATTGAAAGAGTTTTAAAACAAAATTGTGCATCTATATAAATAAAAAAAAACTTTGTCGGTCATGGAACAATTCCGGGTAGAGGCATCCGATATGTAATTCCGGTATGGCATCCGTTATGAAATTCGGCCATGTTTGAAAATGTCGAAATCGATGTATTTTTTTTCTCCATAAAAGTACATAAATGTTACATATTTGGAAAGAGCTTTAAAAACTGATTATATTTTCTGAGTACACTTATTCTGTTACTTTAATAGTTTTAGATATGTTTCAATCTAGTGTTGTAGAAGTACAGTGTTGTACAAAGGTTTTCGCAATTTTTTAATCGTGTTAGGGCCTGTTCACATAGGAGTCCGTTGCGTAGCGTTAAGGAAAAGATGACGTTCAGACGAAAATATACCAATCATAGGCGTAAAAAATTTCATTGCTAATCGTTTGGAGTCCTGTGATTGGTTTATTTTCGTCTCAACGTCATCTTTTCCTTAACGCAACGCAATGGACTCCTATGTGAACAGGCCCTTAGAGCGAAACCGTGTTACAGGTTGCAGTGTTATAGGAGGGTTCCCGCAATTTATCCTATCGTGTTAGAGCGAAACCGTGTTGTAAGATGCCGTAGGAGGGCTACCTGTATTAAAAAAATGATAAAATCTACAAAAAATGATCATTAATGAATTAAATCGACTAAAACCGATTACATTAAACTGACACATTACTAATTAAATTACGTACAATAGGAATACGGCGGGACCAAAATTTTCGTTCGTTATATCCTTGAGTTCGTTATATACCGGATTCGCTGTAACGGGATTCGACTGCATTTAGAAATCAGCAGCACCTATACCGCCTATATCCCGCCTATATCCTGTAAAACACAAAATCGCATTTTCCCTCAACTGGAAAATCAATCGACGAAAAAGTAGATTTAGAATTAGTGCATAATTTTACCCCGTTTAGAATCGGGAGGTCACAGATCGCGACAACCTTCTCGAACAAAAGACCCCTGTCGAGCCCCCTGTCACGTGACTGCTTCCGATTTTTCTACGCGCCTCCTCAAAATCCGGCCCGAAAATTCGCAAATTTCTCACCAGGGGCCCCCTTTCCGGAACGATTCGTTTATTGAGTGAAGTGGCAACAGGCAGTTTAACTCTCGTAACAGGAGGAGGGGGGGGGGGGGGGGGGGTTCGAACGGGGAATCGAAATTACCCTCTCCTGACGACAGATGTGTTCTCCACACTCTCTCTCCACACACGCACGGGCTTGTTCTGCATTTGGAAAATTTTTAATGCTTCGAAACTGGCTCAGAGTCCCTCGCCAATCGATTACGTTTTATGGGCCAGAAACGAAATCGGTTTGTGGTGTATTGGTTAATCGATGAAGTGGAAGTTTGCCTTCTTTGGGGGTAAATAAAAGCCGGGGGTGTGTGCGCAAGGGGGGGGGGGGGGCGAGGAGTCTTGGGGCGCCGATTTAAACATCGAAATCGATGATTAAAGAAGGCCCCTGCGGACGATTTTGGCACGCAAATTTAGCCGGGATGTGGAAGTCAAATCGATGTCCCAAAAAGTGACATTTTCGGCGCGAAGACAGTTTTCGAATTCCTTCGGTTTTTGCGGGAACCTTTTTTGGATAGGAAAGGGTGGCGATTGAATTAATGGCGCGTTTAGGGAATACAGTCGAAACCCGTTATAGCGAACCCGGTATACAACGAACTCACGGATATAAGGAACGAAAATTTTGGTCCCGCCGTATTCCTATTGTACGTAATTTAATTAGTAATGTGTCAGTTTAATGTAATCGGTTTTAGTCGATTTAATTCATTAATGATCAATTTTGATAGATTTTATCATTTTTTAATACATCATTATTGAATACACATTGCAACTAATGAGTTATACATTTTGTGCACTCTAACATTTTTGGCAGCGGTTCGGATACAGCGAACCACCGGATAAAGCAAACAAAACCTTTGGTCCCTTGAAGTTCGTTATAGCGGGGTTGGACTGTAGTAGGTCAAATTTCGTGGTCAATATTTTTAACTATTATTGGAACTATACATTATCTTAAGTTTTGGAGGAATTAAAATCCTATATATATATATATATATTTCATATTTTTTTGTCTGTGTTTGTTGTTGAAGCTAGCGTTAGGTAAGAATTCGAAGTACAGTCGAACCCCGTTATAACGAACTTCAAGGGACCAAAGGTTTTGTTCGCTTTGTCCGGTGGTTCGCTATATCCGAACCGTTAAGAAAAACGCTATAGCTCACAAAATGTATAACTGATTAGTTGCAATGTGTATTCAATAATGACGCATTAAAAAAATGATAAAATCTATTAAAAATGATTATTAATGAATTAAATCGACTAAAATCGATTACATTACACTGACACAATACTAATTAAATTACGTACAACAGGAAAACGGCGGGACCCAAATTTTCGCTCGTTATATCCGTGAGTTCGTTATATACCGGGTTCGCTATAACGGGGTTCGACTGTACAGTAAAACTGTATATAAAAATAATTCGACTGTATATAAAAATAAATATTACTGAACTTTATAAATATTAATTATATTACTTTTAAATTTTAAAATACAAAATTTATCCTTTGTATTTTATTTAAATACAGTAAAACCTCGTTTATTCGGCCCGGTAAGAATATATATATATATATATATATATATATATATATATATATAGGATTTCTTCCGGATCATAAGAATGTTGATCCGGATCAGATTTGTAGACATTTTCAAAATTTAATGTTCACATTAGAGAATAATTTTTAACTATGATAGAAAGAAACGAAACTACGAGTTCGCCAAATATTCGCTTTTTTGTTTGATTCAATGTACAGTTCCTGCGTACAATGTTCAATAAATTGTGGTAATAAAATGCTTTTTGTTGGTTTAAGAAAACTTTACTGGTCACAGAGTTTCACAGAGTGTTGACGTGGATTGAGTCAGAAAAGTTATTTTTATATTTTTTAATACTAAATAATTTTTATATTTAATAATTTTTATATTTTTTTAAATTCTTATATTTTATAATTTTTATATTTTAACTAGCTGAAAATCCGTACTTCGCTACGGAGTACATTCAAATTAAATACAACGGTCAATGTATGCAATTAATGCCAAAAATATGTATAAATATATTTATAATAAATACAACGATCAATGTAAGCCATTGATGTAAAAAAAAACGAAAAAATATATTTATAAACAAATCGTAGCGGATATTTTTATAGACAAAATAATGTATAAGAAAATGTTCAAATTAAATCTAATAGAACATACTAAAGAATATGGTACAGTTAATATAGTACAGTTTGAGGAACATTTCTTTTACTGTACTTTAATATTTTCTTGGATAATGTCAAATCGTCTGCCGCATTAGCAAGAAATTTTTTTTTGTCTATTTCGTTGTTATGCACGTGACGATAAATTTATTTAAAGTGTACCAGAAAAAGAAATCACGTGATCAGCATTTAATAAATTGAATTCTAAAAATTAATCTTAAAAAATTCACCAAAAATCAGAAAATGGAGGTAAAGATTCGAATGTCATTTTAAAGGAAACTTTAATATCTTTCTCGTGATATAAATTTCATAAACCTCAAATTATTATTTTTAATTCAAACTTAAAAAAAGTTACTAAAAAATCTTGAAAATTTAATTTAAAAAAATCTAAGAAGAATTTTTCAAAAATCTTCCTTAGTGCACCCTTACACTATAAGAAGAATCACCATTCAAAATTTCAGCCCTTTAGGTCCAGCGGTTTGGTCTGTGCGTTGTATGTCAGTCATTTAGTCAGTCAGTTATGGAACTGTTTTATATATATAGATAATTTTTATATTTTTAATGTATATATTATATATATATATAAAATTTATTCTATTTATTATATATATTTTTACCTTTATTAAGTAAGAAATTGAAATTATCTTTATATACCTGACAAAATACAAAATATTTGTCTGATGGTCGTGACCCGTTTGTATAAATATCTCGAAAAATTAATGCATGAATGGAGAAGTTACTATAAACCGGATCGCCGTGACCCTATGTATAAGTAATTCGTAATATTAAATAAAAAAAATTCAGTGAGAATAGAAAATTTTAAATTTGTTGCAATAGATGTACAATAATTGAACGCTCTGTTAAAAATTAACCATTGAAAAAATTTTTAATTTGAAAAATGGTGAGCTCTTTCTATGAACGACTTCTCTCAGATGCAGAAAAATCAGAATACAAAGACACACATTTGCTAATCTGAAATTAGCAAAATTGAGAAGAAAATTGCCCCATAGCTAAACATGGAGCAAAAAGATCCGCTATATCGACCGATAAACGGCCTTAAGCATTTCTAATTACAGAAAGTCCGGTTCGACTTTCTAATTCCAAAGATCAATCACGTGATCATGCACGAATAGCGAAACAATCGAAGATTAGGTACAGGAAACGTGTTTCGCAAGAGGCACTCGAATTTAAAAGCCTGAAAATGAAAGGGTCAAGACTGTGACAGCCGGTTAGAATTTCGAACGTTTAGAAACGGAGGAAGAACCAATTTCGAAAATCAAAAGGACTGATGGGAAACGAAAGACCGCGCTGTATACATTTGAGACTTTTAAGACAAGCTGTTCGTTCAATTTTGTGCCTGTGTAGTGCAAAATTATCCAAATGTTTCCGAACGTATAACTAATCCGGATTCTAAGAATGCTTTGTGAAGATTCAATGTACTTAAACCGCGATACTTTTGGTAAAGTATTAAATTTAGAAAAAATATTTTTTGTATTACCTTAAAGAAAAAAACATGTTCTAGATGTAAAGATACCAAACTACCATATTTTTCAGATGATAAGACACACTTCCAATTCATGAGAGGATTTTTAGAAAAGAATGTTGTCAGGATCGGGAATAACGGACCCTTAATTGGGAAAAATGTGACCAATTTAAGTATGATCGACAGGGTCATTGACAACTCAAAGAAGCCTGCCCAGGTGACGTTGTTTGAAAGAACTTTTTAAAAAGAGGACGATTCCATTACTAGGTGAAAAGCTATGTCCACACTTTTGCGCTTTTGCGTTCCCTTTCGCTTTCGACATGTCGCACGAAGAGAGAAATGTGAGGCATGCTTAGAGCGATGCGTCACCACCTGCAAATTCCACGGCAGCGCATGCGTCGTGATAGAGCATGCGATATCGCAAGCCTATCCAACCAGAGTGGATTTTCATGCGGAATTCCATGCGCTTTTCTATTCTGCAAGGCAGTTTTCAAGCCAGCGTTCAGAATGTCGCAGTCTTCGGAAGAAATTTTAAATTTTATTGATGATTAGAGAAATTTACCGGCATTGTGGGATGTGAACCACTCCGAATACACAAATAAAATTATTAATACATTTAAAATAATTATTTAATAATAATTAATGTGTATTGTTTTAAAATAAAAACTAAATGTATTTTTAAACAAAGCAAATTAAAAATTTTGAAAACTTGTACTATATCATCGAAATTTACTTTTTGAAATACAGGGAGAAATTTTCAAAAATATGCATCAGCTAATTTGTTATTATAAAAATACTGAATAGCAAATTCCCCATAGCTTATCGTAGGAATTAAAGACCCACTTTGAAAAAAAAATAGATGTTTTAGTTTTATAAAAGCAGGTTACAACCTCAATTCGCGTGACCGCAGCGCTCCAAACCAAACCAAACCAAACCAAACAAACCAATTCGCGTTTTGCGTGACGTAATTCCCCCCCCCCCTCCTAATGTCATGCATTGCTTGCATCCAAATGCGTATGATCTTGCATGTATCATTTTCATTTGAAGCTAAATATCATCGACACATTTTAACTGTAAGCATTTTTTAGTCCATCATGGTTTTCTCGTCGTGTTCTTAATTTAACCCCATGTTAAAGAAAAATGAACGATTTTCACTAATAACAAAATATATTTCTTAACTTCTTACATATGTAGAATTTTTTTAAAAATTATATATGAAAATTCAAAAGTAATTCTTCATGGCCTGCTTTGCTCAGAAAAGAAGTAAATGTCTCGGTTTAATTCTTTACTTTATATTAAAGAGATTACTTACTTACTTACTTACTTTCTCTCTCTCTCTCTCTCTCTCTCTCTCTCTCTCTCTCTCTATATATATATATATATATATATATATATATATATATATATATATATATATATATATATATATATATATATATATATATATATAGTATGATTAGCTAACGAATTTTAATTGAATATTCTGTATACTTTTTTTATTCTGTATAAGTAATATAAATGTTCCTTTTATTGAGAAATAAATTAATATATCAGTGTAATTTTACACTATATATTTAAGAGATAGAATTTTAATAACAAGCAATATTCTACCGTTTTCTATTCTTAGCATTTGTTTGGTTTTATTACTTCATAAACAAAGCTATAAATTGCAGTTCTATTTCTAATAACTTGGCATATAAAAAACAGGTCTTCTCCATATTCCGCATCACCAGTTATTAATTTCTTTATCAAAGTGCATTGACGTAGAACCTACGTGTATAAGAAAAAACATCTCTAATCGATTACTGAGGTATTATATAAAAAATATTATGTTTAAATTTATATTTATTTTTTAGTCTTCTCATTTAGATCATTTTCCCCTGCACGTGCACACACACACACACAGATATATATATATATATATATATATATATATATATATATATATATATATATATATATATATATATATATATATATATAGATATATATACATATATATATATATATATATATATAGATATATATATATATATATATTTATATATATATATATATATATATATATATATATATATATGTATGTATGTATGTATGTATGTATGTATGTATGTATGTGTGTGTGTGTGTGTGTGTGTGTGTGTGTGAATGATAAATATGCAAGTAGAGGGATTATACATATTTATATACAGAGCACCGTACCAAAATTGTAGTCTATTCTTGTTGCACATCCCTTGTTGCTTTACGAAAAAATAGTGATCACCTTGATAAACTCCGCGAAATCACAAGAAACGCAGCAGTAACCGTCCGACTCTTCCATCTCGTGAGGCATGAACTGTCGAACAAGTGTGGACGACAAATCGAATGCGTCTAGAGGCATGCCGGGAAGCATGGACTAAAAGTAAGTTGAAAGGAAAGACGAACCGCAAGTCGAAAGCGCAAAAGTGTGGACATAGCTTAATGGACACATCATTTAGAATCGTTTAAAAAATGGATCATTAGCGCAGAAGGATGCGGCGCACAACTTCGGAGAGCACACAGGAGGCTATAGAATTTTCGGGATGCTTCTAGAACTTTCGGAGAGGAAGATATAGATGAACGAAGGACGATAGAAGAGAACATTATAGACTGAACTTTGATTATGTGTTGACGTACTGAGAGAGGAATGTAGGAGACTTGAGCTCTCAATTTTGGACTATGCTATGTTCTCGCTCCCTCTAATCTATGTGACGATTGTTCTACGGAACAAAACTACTGTATACGGTGATCAATGTATATAATTTTAATTAAACAATGTACATAAGATTGTTTAATCTAATGTTGTTTAATCAAATTCTAATTGTTTGATCAAATTTTGATTGTTTAATCAAATTCTAATGTACAGAAGAGTAACTGTCAGGCTCGCACAATATGGTGGAGTTAGGTTCATCCGTGATTTGAAAAAGGCGGTACAGATGCGACTGTTTTTTAAATGAATCGGACAAACCGTTAAACATACTATAGTGCGGTGTCCACTTCCCTAAGTGGAAAAAGGGTCATTCCTAAAGAAGATCGATAGATCATTAGAACTCGTTAGGAAAAGACCATCCGCGCAAAAAGAGACGATGCAAGCCCTCGGGGAGCCGAGCTGACAAAAGGAACCGCAGATACCGGAAGTGGCTAGGTGTGACGGAAAACTGTAATGGTGCTTATACATTGGTACAGAGTTCTCTGCCTGCAGATCCCCGACTCCTGTCATCACATTAGTCACGGTAACATTAGACACGGTATTTAGAACCACCCCCATTCCAATGAACACGTGTCTTCCAGATATTCCCCCGTTTAGAACCCCCCCCCTTCAAGCCCCCAAGGTCCCTCGTGTTTCTTGATCTAGTGTCCCCCGCCCCCACTGTCACCATTTGACCCCCGGGACCTCAGGTTCTCCTTTGATGCTATGTATCGGATCGCCAGAGGAGGAGATCCACGCATATACAGAGTACAGAGAGAACATAAATCACTGGCAGATGCAGAGAACTCTGTACCAATCTGTATGCGCTATAAGGGTTCTTGTATCATGCATGGGGCGATGGAACTTTTGAGATGTTTCTAGAACTTTCCGAAGAAGGTATAAAGGAAAGAAAGACTATTAGACAAAGCATTACAGACTAGACCTTGATGAGGTATTGACATATTGAGAGAGCTCGGGAAAATCTAAGAGACGGAAGGTCTCGTTCGAACTGCATTTTATGAATCCCGCTCTCCCTAATCGATGTTACTAGAGTTCTTTGGAACAAACTCATGTACATTATTATTATTGTATTCACCGTGTATTAAACGAGATGTGAATAGAGCCATTTACCCGTTTCTACATTAAGGGAGTGCAGGACACAAAATTCTTCAAATTTAAAAAAAAAATTTAATTATTACATTAAAAAATTGTCTGATCTTTTCCACTTAAAATAACATTTAAATGATGTTTCTATATTAATTAGAACAGGAGATATTAATTATTTTTTGCAACATTCTAATAGCAGCCAATATTTGTTTAAACATTTAAATGCGTTTTTCTGCATGATGGGTTTTCTTGTCTTTGAACTGTTATAAGTCAAGAACCGTTAAAGATAAATGATTCATTCTTGGAACATGTCTTTTTTAATAATTTAACTTTAGTTTTGAGTCAGCAAATTTGAAAAAAAAATATTTACTTTTGAAAATAGGATATTTTTAAAATAAGTTAGATAAATTTTTGAAATTTTTACTCTAAATATCTTTAATTTTTTTAAAAATTAATATTTAAATAATTACAAGATAAAAAGAACTTTTTATATACCATGTTTTTAAATTTTCTGTTCAATCATACAAACTTGACAATTCTATGTATTAATAAATATTTTTTTAAAATTTTTTGATGAATTTTTTGATCAACTTGAAAGAAAATGAAGTTGATTGGAAGTTAAGTTGCGTTTAACTTTTCGTTCCCGTCCCGGTCGATAGATGGCTGCACCAGTCTACAAAACAAAATTAACTGAAAATGAATTCAATGCTACTTAAAGATGGCTAAAAGTATTAAAATAATGCATTGTCATCGTGTTCTCAGCTATTTTAAAAGTTTCAAATGTCTAGCTAGTCGGGAAGTTAGTTAAAAATCGATTGCAAGATTTGTAAGGGATAAACATACAAACAAACAAGAAAGCAAGTTAATAAAAACATGGTAATAAAAAATACTGAATTAAAATTCAAACTTAATATATTTCTGTTTAAGTAACTGAAAAAATTTTGAAATTCGACAAATAATATTTCGAGTTATAACGATTTTAAAAAACCCCATTTTTTTTTAAAATTTTAATTTTAAAATTTTTCAAAAACTTTATGAGAAGTTTTATGCGATTTTGTTTACAAATTATATAGTTAACCATCACAAAAAAATTCAAAATTTTAACTCATTAAATAAAAAAAAAATTTAAATGTGTCTCGGACTCCCTTAAACCTCTAAAATTTTATGAATTATCCCCATTTCTCTAATCACAGATTAGTAAATGAGTTCAAATATTTTCTTTCCTGTGTAGTAATTTTTTCTCTCTCAAAAATATGCGTTTTCTAATCTGCGATTTGAAAATTACTGGAGAGGAAAATTTCCCATAGCGTAACAAGGAGATTGGAGATCTGCGGGGTCATCTTTTGTAGCAGGAAGTTAGTAGTGTTAAGACCTCTATTGGACATTCTCATAGTGTTTCTGATTGCGAAATGAAATTCACTGAAGATGTGATTCTGGAATCTTAATTTCCTCGCAGTTTCCTGAATCATGAAGAGTGAAACGTGAAATTCAAATGACGTCACACAATGTGGTCACGTGATTACAGACACAAATAAACCACTTTTCGGGGGATAGAATTTTTTTTTTTTACTTTTCGTTTACATACATTTCGTAATATATACATTTTTTCATCAAATATAAATATCGTTGACAAAATTGAAAAATTTGAAATTTTGTTTCCAAAACATTTTTATTCAGATTTAAGGTAATGGTGGAAAATTTCAAAGCGATTTTTGAAATTCTTCATTAGGTTTTACCTCAGAGATATGAAATTTTGCGTATATATATTCATTAAAGTATAACTATATTAAACACCTTATAAAATTTTATGAATATTTACAAGAAATTTATATTTTAAAAATTGAATTTATTTTTTAAATGCCCCTTGCTAACCAATTTTTAACTTTCCTTCTTAACTTTACATTAATATTGCTTATTAATACATTTTGAACAGAGTTATGTATTACTTTGAGCTTTCGTTGAATAGTTAAATTTTCGGAAATATTTTTAAGCTTTTACTCTGAATTTTCGTGAAATTTTTGTACTTTTCTACACTTAAGTTAAATTTTGATAATCTGAATGATGTCGAAACCTGAAATGGATACACAGCTTTATTTTAATGTATACACAGCTTTATTTTAATGGAGTCTTTATTATAAATTTTATAAAATTTCGTCGAAAATTATGACGCAAGGAGCCTTTCAAAGACTTGCAAATCTGGAAATGATTCTTTTTGAGATAAAGCCATTTAAGGGGACAGTGGAGCTTCAAACCTAACTTTTTTTTTTGTTTTGCATGGATTTGCTTCAAAATTGAATATGTGATTAGTACCACAGATATGTAAAAGTGGTTAAAATTTAAAGATGAAATATTAATAATTTATGAATTATGAATTATTAATTATATAAAAAATTCGCCTAATTAAAAATGTTCCATGCGCATTTCTTTTGCATATAATATGGTAAGTTTTATTTACAGGATACCTTATAGAACTAACAATGAAACTTACTGCTTATTTTAAGCATTCATTAAAAATATAAAGAGAAAAAGATAATAATAGTGAAAACATCTTTTTTATTACGCAAAATACCTATAAATCATCTTTTCAAGTACAAAATTTAGAAATTCCGAGCTATGAAACATAATTTTTTTCAATAAGATTTATTTGATATACAGTTAAGTATATAAAACTTAAATTTCAAAGCAATACGATAATTAGAAATGCTCCTGGAGCAGTTTGAATATTCGTATGACATGAAAATTTTTATTTTGAGAAGAACACATTTAAAGTTATTGCTATTAGTAACCACAAAATATCTAAATTAAATACAAATGCCTATAACAAGGAAAGTAATCACAGGAATTAAAAATTCTTTTTGCAACACGTTCCTACTCGTCCGTAGTTTCACAATTCAATAAAATTTAAAAAAATCGAATTTTTGGACAAATTTCACAATTTTAAAAGTCCACTGTCCCCTTAAAAGATGTTTTTCTCACCCACCTATAATATTTTCTTTTCTAAAGCCACCAAGTTTTCATTTTACTTTTCACTACATATTTTAAATGCATTTTATTCCGATATTTATATTATTTTTTAAATATTAATGCACCAAAAAAAAAAATTCCAATTTTTCTTCGATATTTGGTAATTTGAAAGTCCACCGTCTCCTTAAATCACTTTTAGTTCCTGATTGATACACCGATCGAACTGAACCTTTATTGCATAGTAAAGGATTCAATAATTTATCTTAAAGATTTATAAAAGATTGATTTACAAAATTTTTAATCACTTTAAAGACTAACAAGAAATTTTTTCCCTTTTTTTGTTCCATAATTTTATGTCCCCAAAACCCTTAATGCATATACCCTCTTAATAAATTAATTTAAATAAATTAATAAAATTTTTTATTAATTTATAATTAACTTAATTTATTAATTTATAAATTAAATTAACATTTTCCAAATATCCGGATTTTCTGTAAACTCGGTTATCGAAAATATTAATATTTAATATTAAAAATTGAAAATATTAAAAGAAGATTATATTTAATATTAAAAATTGGAAATTTGAAATTTTGTGTCCAAAAATTTTTATTCAGATTTAAATCAATTTTAGTTCCTGATTTATCCACCGATCGAACTGAACCTTTTTTGAATAGGAAAGGATTCAATAATTTATCTTAAAGATTTATAAAAGACTAGCTGAAAACCCGCGCTTCGCTACGGAGTACATTCAAATTAAATACAACGGTCAATGTATGCAATTAATACCAAACAATATATATATATATATATATAAATCGTAAGGGATATTTTTTTTGATAATATCCAATCGTCTGCTGCATTAGAAAGAAACAATTTTTTTTTGTCTATTTAGTTGTTACGCACGTGACGATAAATTTATCTAAAGTGCGAGAAAAAGAAATCACGTGATCAGCATTTAATAAATTAAATTCTGAAAATTAATCTTTAAAAATTCACCAAAAATCATAAAATCGAGGTAAAGATTCGAAAAAAATTTCATTTTAAAGGAATTTTTATGATCTTTCTCGTGATATAAATTTTATAGCCCTCAAATTATTATTTTAAATGCAAACTTAAAAAAAGTTACAAAATCAGTTTAAAAATTTTATTTAAAAAAATCTAAGAAGAATTTTTCAAAAATCTTTCTTAGTGCACCCCTACACAATAAGAAGAATCGCCATGCAACATTTCAGCCCTTTAGGTCCAGCGGTTTGGTCTATGCGTTGTATGTCAGTCAGTCAGTGAATGAATGAATGAGTCAGTTACGGAACTGTTTTATATATATAGATTGATTTACAAAATTTTAAAAACCGTCAATTTGTGAAATTGACGGTAACCGTAGCGTTCACAATCAGCTCATTTCATTATTTAACCATGTAGGATGTATATTAGGGAGGGTAGAATTTTCTCTCGGACGTCCAGTATGTAACAGTTACTCTTGAATCATTCTTTTTTTTTTTTCTAGGGCAGTAAGCACTTTTGTCTCTCGACATTACCCCATCCTACACCACAAAATCTTTTAACGTAGGATTCCGTTCCTCCATAATGGTCCTGCGGAAAGGAAAATTTCAGACGCTAAAACCGTCCGTCCATCCGTCCTCGCGAGTTATAATTTTGGCAGCGCGCCAAACCTAGTCTATCGCTTGAATATTAGTAACCCCAGGTTAATATAGATCTTGGTAAATAATAACCCAAGTCTATAAAGTTAAACAGAAAAGTACCAAGATGCGTCAAAATTTTGACATACATATATGAGGCGGTGAAAGGCAAAGTGGCGTAAGTCAGTAAGTCAAGAGGTGTAAGTCAAAGAGTTTAACTGCAAAAACTACAAAAAATTCCACCATAAATTGAACAAATTATAATTCATAACAGTTATTACAATATTGCAAATAATAACTATTTGCAATTCCACTATAAATTGAACATGGAGATTACATATTTCCCTCAAATGAAAAAAGTTCAAAATGTGACTTACACCACTTTGCCTTTCAACGCCTCATATGTATATACTAGCTGAATACCCTTGCTTCGCTACGGAGTACATCCAAATTAAATACAACGGTCAATGTACGCCATTAATGCACTATATATATATATATATATATATATATATATATATATATATATATATATATATATATATATATGATAAATACAACGATCAATGCATGCAATTGATGTAAAGAAACAAAAAATTATATTTATAAAAAAAATCATAAAGGATATTTTTATGGACCAAAATAATGCAGAAGAAAATATTCAAATTAAATCAAATACAATATACTAAAGAATATAGTGCAGTTAATATAGTACAGTTGGAGGAACATATCTTTTACTGTATTTTATTATTTTTTAGGAGAATGTCCGATCGTCTGCCGCATTAGCAAGAAAAAAAAATGTTTTTTTCATGTCTATTTCATTGTTATGCACGTGACGTAAAATTAGTTTAAATTATCACAAAAAGAATAGAAACCACGTGATCAGCATTTAATCAATTAAATTCTAAAAATTAATCTTTAAAAATTCCCCAAAAATCAGAAAATGGAGGTAAAGATTCGAAAAAGATTTCATTTTAAAGGAATTTTTAGGATCTTTTTCGTGATATAAATTTTAAAACCCTCAGATTATTATTTTAAATGCAAACTTAAAAAAAGTTACAAAAACAGATTAAAAATTTAATTTAAAAAAATCTAAGAAGAATTTTTCAAAAATCTTTCTTAGTGCACCCCTACACTATAAGAAAAAACGCCATGCAAAATTTCAGCCTTTTAGGTCCAGTGGTTTGGTCTGTGCGTTATATGTTATTCAGTCACGGAACAGTTTTATATATATAGATATACATATATACATAATACATGCATATATATATACATACAAAAGAGGTAAGCAGCGATAAGTAATCCTACGTTAATAACCCGCGGCAGTTTCGTTAGAAGAGACTACCTGAAATTTTTTGTCCTTGTAATATGAGCACCGTATATGTAAACAAACATCCCACACTGGTGTCAACTCAGTGGGGGATGACAGAGGACCCCCAGGGGTAACATTAGGGGGTAGGGGGCTCATACCCTCCTCCAAACCCTTACCTCCCCACGGTAGGACTTTCTGGCCTACACATTCAACGTGCCCCGGCGTAGACACGAGATCATTTAGTGGAGCTTGCTGGGACTCAAACCGAGCATCCTTATGACCGAATACCGGCTAGCTAACCACTAGGAAGCCCCATGCTCTCAATAAATTTGTCTTCTAATGTATAATGAGCCAAAGGGCCTGTTCACATAGGAGTCCGTTGAGTTGCGTTAAGGAAAAGATGACGTTGAGACGAAAATAAACCAATCATAGGCGTTTAAAATTTCATTGCTAATCGTTTGGAGTCCTATTATTGGTTTATTTTTGTCTCAACGTCATCTTTTCCTTAACGCAACGTAACGGACTCCTATGTGAACAGGCCCAAAGTCTTCAGGTTCGAATCACGCAGAAGATAGGGGTACTTGTCGATATTTGAAATCGGCTGTAAGCTGTTGCTAATGGTCAGTTTAGCGCTTTTGTAGCAAACGATGTGCACAAGCACTGTACAACAAACCTACAATACATTACTAGGTTTACCATGGCGACGTTTGCATAATTATTTCCAACTGATACCGGGGATCGCATCGAAAACTATTTTCTGCCCCACACTCTACGAGTCTGGAGAGGTGCGGGAGGGGCGAGTGCTAGTCACGTGACGGAGGGGGTTTGGGGGAGGGGGGGGGGAAATGCGACCAAAACTAAAGGACCCCGATAACAAATAGCCCCAGACTATTGTAGGAAACATATTGCGGAGCATCCATTTCTGTCAATTACGGTCGCGTCCGGGATTCTTCGCATTGCTCGGATTCGAAAACGTTCGAAAATTCTGGGGCGACCACCCCCATCCTATTCCCGAAAAGCTAGGGGTCACGCCACACACAAGACCTCTTTCGTTCCCAAACCAATCTGGCGAGCCGCATGCCACGTACAGAACGCACACGCATAGCGAAGAGATAATACGATTGCGAAGCCCCCCCCCATACACCCCCACTTCGACCTACCCCCTCCTCCGAAACGTTCTACTCCAACAGATGGAATCCCCCCCCCCCTCCGAGTTTGTGTCTTATCTCAACCTATTCCGCGTCGCGGGCACTCCAGAACACGTGTAGGTCTACGCTCCCACTGTGTCCAGCGCACATATATATATTCCTGTGTATCGGAACTGGCGCGCGGGTTATATATCGTCTGCTGCTACCTGCTAGGCCTCCGCGCGCTTAATTACTATAGCATAACATGCAAATTACTCTTCAGTCATCGTCCGAAATTAATATACACGGCGGGCGGGAGGCAAAGGGGAGGGGGGGTGCCGGGGCGGTGTGTGTTGACTGCTGTGCCGTCTTCCACATGGGAAAATGGAATGGAATAATTAACTAAGTGGACCGGAAGCCCGCTGCCCACTCTCGTTAATGATTCAGGAGTTTCTCCGGCGTCACTTCCGCCCGCCCACCGAAGGAAGAACCCGGCTAAGACGGACGGACCGCGCTGCCCCACAGCCATCTTTGACCACTGGCCACGCCGGATTAAATAGACCGCGCGCGCCTGCCTTTAAAGAATACCTCGCTCGTTTTGATCCTTGTTTTAATCCCTGAGGCAATGTACAGTCAAACCCCGTTATAACGAACTTCAAGGGACCAAAGGTTTGTTCGCTTTATCCGGTGGTTCGCTATATCCGAACCATTAAGAAAAATGCTAGAGTTCACAAAATGTATAATTCATTAGTTGCAATGTGTATTCAATAATGATGTACAGTCGAACCCCGTTATAACTAACTTCAAGGGACCAAAGGTTTTGTTTGCTTTATCCGGTGGTTCGCTATATCCGAACCATTAAGAAAAATGCTAGAGTTTCCAAAATGTATAACTCATTAGTTACAACGTGTATTCAATAATGATGTATTAAAAAATGATATCTGTTAAAAATGATCATTAATGAATTAAATCGACTAAAATTGGTTACATTAAATTGACACAATAGTAATTAAATTACGTACAATAGGAAAACCACGGGACCAAAATTTTCGTTCGTTATATTCGTGAGTTCGTTATATACCGGGTTCGCTATAACGGGGTTCGACTGCATAATTAATATTTGAATTGGAATTACGATTAGTCCGATAAATTATAAATTAACGGATTAAGTGCATCAGTAACCCATGTTAAGCTATGGGGATTTTTTTTTCAGATTAAAAGTGCACTTTTTTTTTTAAATTCTATTTTACCGAATATGAAAATACACAATTAAGTGCCACGAGCTTGTTTTAACGTAGGGTTACGGTTCTCCATAAAGGTCCTGCGGAAAGCAAAATTTGAGTTGCTAAAATAGTCCGTCCGTTCCTCGCGAGTTATAATCTTGGCAGCACGACAAACCCAGTCTCTATCGCTTGGGCAAGTAGTAAACAGTTAAATAGAAAAGTACCAAAATGCGCCAAAAATTTGACATACATACATATATGTAATTTATTGTACAATATATGCAGGAACTGTACATTGAATCAAACTAAAAAGGCGAATATTTGGCGTACTCGTAGTTACGTTCTTGTTATCATAGTTAAAAATTATTGTCTAATGGGAACATTAAATAAAAATCTTATCCGGATTATCCGGAGATCCGGATAAACTAGGGCCGGATAAACGCGGTTTTACTGTACTTGATTGTAGCAGGGTAAAAGACCGGGTCGAAATGACTCTAAATCCCTTCCTTGCTTAAGGTTGCTAGGTAGCTTAGTGTTAACATACGGAGAAAAGGTTTCCAGTGATGGTCCATTTGGATGGACATGTATTTTTTACCATGTTTTTATTAACTTGCTTTCTTGTTTGTTTCAGGGCCGCCCAGAGAGGGGGGGGCAACTGGGGCACTTTGCCCCAGGTCCCTAACTGCTGGAGGAGCCCCAAAATTTTTTAACAAATTAATTTATTAGATTTCATCCGAAAGAAAATTCTGAAACTTGTACCGTACTTCAAAATTCAAAATAATCTCCTGAAAAAAGGCCCCCCCCCCACCACAAAAATAAATAAATAAATAAATAAATAATATTCGATTAATTAGATTTTTCTTACTCCAAAATAGTCTTCTGAAAAATACGCGATTTAGTTTTAATGAAAAATATAACTGTTTAGTTCTAACTGCTATAAAATTACATTCTCTCTAATAAATTGAAGACAGTACTAACTACTAAAATAGATAGTAAAAAATCTTCGCGGATGGAATAAGTCATATTTATTGGAGAATATAACAAGAGAGCAGTACAATGAAGTATAATAACTATGTTAATCATTCGTGTAAAAAAATTTAAAGAATGTGTAACTTAATTTGTATGTGTGTTTTAATCTCTTTCCATTTTTTTATTTATTTTGGGGGGGAGCCCAACAGAAATTTGCCCCAGGCCCCGTAAAGTCTCTGGGCAGCCCTGGTTTGTTTATGTGTGTGTTTGCCCTTTACAAATCTTGCAATCGATTTTTAACTAACTTCCCGACTAGATTGACCCGATTACTCGAAGACCCGACCCGATTTGAAACTTTTATAATAGCTCAGAACACGATGACAATGCATATTTTAATACTTTTAGCCATCTTTAAGCAGAGTTAAATTAATTTTCAGTTATTTTCAGTTAATTTTGTTTTGTAGACTGGTGCAGCCATCTATCGGCCGGGACGGGAACGAAAAGTTAAATGCAAGTTAACTTCCAATTAACTTCATTTTCTTTCAAGTTGATGAGATAATTCGTCAAAAAAAATTAAAAAGTTTTTATTAATACATAGAATTGTCAAGTTTATATGATTCAACAGAAAATTTAAAAACATGGTGTATAAAAAGTTCTTTTTATCTTGTAATTATCTTGTAATTGCACTCCGTCGTAGGGAAAAACCTTTTTGACTGGGGCATCTTTATCATTTTCGGAATTTTTTCGACCCGAGGAAATGAGGTACGTAAATACCTCATTTTTTTAAACCCAAATCACTCAAATTTTAAAAAAAAAATCACTTCTTTTAAGACTGAAGAAGTTACCCTTATTAAAAATTTTCTTTCTCTATTATGCAGTACAATTTAAGAGGGAGAAAGAACTTTAAATCCTCTTCGACCATCGTTGGAAAAATTTCCTTCTCGGGTCAACATCGAGCTCAGCGAATCCAATAGTGACCCGTTAGAGTGCCCTTGTTTTAGCACATAGCTCCAAAACCTGGGCACGCGAGTCATCAAAACCGCAGTCATCGGACCCTGGAAGATTGGAAAAAAAGTAACCTGGTCCGAAGAGTCACGATACCAGTCATCACGAGGTGATGATAGAGTTCGGGTGTGGCGCAGACCCCAACGAGGTCATGGATTGAAGTTGTCAACATGGCACTTTTCAATTTGGTGTGTTGGGGCCTTTACACGGCATTCATAAGAGAAGCGAATAATTTTTTTAGAGTTTTTTTTTAAGAGTTCAATGTACAAAATTTCAGTTGCAACCCCCTCAAATATTTCAGTTGTATAGTATGCTGGGAGATTTTGAAATTTTTTAATTGGGTAATTATTCCTTTCCATAAGTGCTATGGGATCCACGGATCATATATACAGGTTATTTTGACCCAGAGGTCTGCTGAAGCAGTTGAATGAGCAAGTAAACCTCTTAAATTTTATGAAGGAAAAGATAGGGACATTATAGGAATCGGCAACTACTCGCGGAAAATGAGGCGGGGCTTCAATGCTGATGCGACCCAAGTTAAAAAAAGGGGGGGGAGGGAAGTATTCTGAACCTTCACGGCCTCCACGCGTTTTAGACGCGTATCAGCCAAAAAATCTAACTCCTGATACTAGTAGCCATGACGGCAACCCGCTCGACCTAGGCTCCACAAATCCATTCACCGGCCCAAGTCCCGGGCCGTAGCACCGAGCACTTCACTCCCCAAGCTTCTAGTCAGCGCCACATGACACCGACCGCATCCATGCCATCTTACAAGCAGATCATCCAGTAGTTAGAGCCATCCAAAATAAAATTAATTTCCCTTTTTAAGCACGCAGCCACCATTCTGCCAAATATATCATTCAACCTAGCTTTATTATTTTTAATATAAAATACAAAGACATGCACCACCCGTGCAGCCAACCAAACAAACACAATCTGAAAACTATAACATAAAACTTGCTCCACACGAGCACAAAAGTCGTTTACAAACATAATAACAAAGTAATTCAAAAACAATTACTCGAAAGCACCACTTGTGCAAAATCCGACATCAACTCGAAGATCGGTCCTTTAATGTTGAACTACTGGGGGGGGGGGGGGGTCGACTTATAATATTTGTATAAATAAATCAACCAAGCACTTATAGAATAAACACTTCTTCAATCCACAATACCTTAAAAGGATGGCCTAGCGGAGGGGAAGAATTTTTTGAGAGCTTTGTCAGTGATAGAAAAGTTGAAGCCTTTACTGATTGCAGAAGAGTAAAGATTTGAGAGTAAAGATTTGAGAAGAGTAAAGATTGCAGAAGAGTAAAGATTGCAGAAGAGTGAAGATTTTAGAGTAAAGATTGCAGAAGAGTAAAGATTTGAGAGTAAAGATTGCAGAAGAGTAAAGACTTCAGAGTAAAGATTGCAGTAGAGCAAAGATTTCAGAAAGTTACTTTCGGCGTTAAGAGAACTGGGATCTGAACATACGCGACACACGTGAATGCAGAAAGTGGCAGCGTTTTGATTTGAGAAAAGATAAGAATAAGCATGAGGAGGCATAGTAGAAGCAAATTTTTTTTTTTAAACACGGAAATCATTTATTGGGGTTTCGGCGAAGTGTTATTACGTACACCGTCATACTGTTTGTGTTACTTTTATCCAAAAGTCCTGTAGAATGTTTGAAGATAAGGATATGAAAACGGGCTTATTTGAGAATTTTGGATCGTGGAAATCCTTATTTTTTTTTCTTGACACTATCGCGTGTGTGTGTGCGATGAGAATAAGATATGCACAATAAACGGCTAAAAAAAGGGAAAAAAAAGTTGTATTTGGTAGTGTAATAATCGAAGAAACAAGTTTTTTATGGTTTTCGTTACTAAAGTCTCTGTATTAAGTTTCTGCCAAGAAAATAAATGACTTCCATCTATAATTTTCTACCCCTTTAAGAAGGATGGTAGGTAAGATCTGCGATCCTTATCGACAACAGGCTATGCTACTGTACGCGTTTTTTAACTGGACTTTTAAGTGGACACACCTTGCCGTTCTTCCATTCCGGAAACGAGGTCGACCAGAAATATCACTCCACGCTCTCACCATCTCAAAACCACGAGTCCACTTCATTCTCGCTTCCAATTCCATTTTCTTGAGTGTGCGGTGGTGAGTGGTGGGGGAGGGGGGGGGGCAAGCAAAAGCCCGGCCGAGCCAGTTAGCTTTAATTCTACCACCCCGTGTGTTCCTCGCTTCTCATCGCCTGAAGATTCCCCACTCTGTTTACCCCAGTTTGCCTGCAAAGATCACCGACAGCCCCTCCGACGCTTAATCTGATGCGGCTTAAACGGAATGGACGTGCGGCAACTCCAACCTCCCTCTGCACCCCCCCTTCCACCGAGGAGAGAGGGGGGGTGGCTCTCAGATATCGTCTATCATCTCTTCCTGCATTCCATCACTTCCACCGCCGTCTTCTCCTGGCCATTACAAATGACCGCCTGGTATTTTCGAATACGCGCAAACACAACTGCCCCAAACACCCCCGTTGGGTCGGCGGGCAAACACTCCTGGACTCTCTCTCTCCGAAACCCCTTCCCCCCTCCCCCCTTCTTCCTTGCCAGCCGATTTAATTCCCAATCCGAGCTTGTGTGCGAAAGGGAGGCGTTTTGCAGAGGAACACGCACGCACACACAACCTGTGGAGTGACGTCACACACACACACCCAGTTCTTGAGAGAGAGGGAGAGAGAGTCTTTCGCGAGAGCGTCCGGCAGAGTAAACAGACCGGACCGCGCGTCCGCCATGTTTGAATACGGACAGTGTCTGGGAGGGGGGGGCAGCCTTCGATCTTGGGTGGGCGGGGACAAGTGCCCAGTGGTCATCGTTCGAAAAGTGAAAGACAGCCTGCGTCGTTTGGCTGTATGAGTGTAGGATGCAGATGACCATAGAAAGTGCGAGGAGGACTAAGAATGTATACCGAGGACGGGGATATACGGCTAGACAGGGGAGGACAGGTGGGAATATATGACCACCCCTCGACATTTAGATCTTTCATATAGGACTACAATGTGTGGACGAACGCAAAGTGTGACTACAATGACTACAATATGTGTAGTCACAATGCATGACTATAATGCTTTCGTAAGATTATGTGGGCTTCAGTGAGATTTTTTTCTAGTTAGGGTAAGGTAACAATATTTGGTGGTGCAACCAGGATTGAAAATGACCGTTTGAGTTATATTTCCCCCAATTTTTAGGCTACTCCCGGGAGTTGATCCATGAGACACCATTTGTGCTTTCACTTCAATTTAGGGAAGAAATTATGGGAGACTGAAGACAATACGACAGTAGCTGTATATATATATGGGGGAGAATTAAAAATATTTCAATGAAAGAAAGAATTTCAAAATGTAAATTCTCAAACTTATTATTCATAAATTTCTCTTATATCCATTCGTGGCTGATAAGAGGCCCCATGAAGGGGATAGCTGTCTCATTGGATCTCGGAAATCTTTAGTTCCCATGCTAAGAGAGTATTCTTTTAGTTATCTATATATTTAAGTTGCTAAGCCGATTCTTTGGGCAGTCCATGAGAGAAAACTACTGCATAGTTATCTCCCCTCCTTCGTTCTTTTCTTCCCTTTATATACCGCATCTTTCAGAAAATCCAGATCATTCTCGAAGCTTCTGGCTCCGCGTGGGAAAGCTCCCGCGGCTTCCGGTCAGTTAGTGTGTCAGAGCATCTGCCTCCCCCGGTGGTGGCTGTAATTACCTTAAATTGAAGATTCCGATAACGACTTGTGTAACGGCACCGTCAGTCTTTTCTTAAATTGGTCACATATGGGGAGGCTTTTTTTCCGCTTAAAATTGGGCCTCTGACAAACAGCTTAAAGCCTTTTCTGAACGTCCACTAACACCCAGGCCAGCAGTGGGACTCACAACCTAATCAACTGACCATCGTTCGGCTCTCGCACTAAGCCTGTTCGCCATCGATTTATCGTCCCCTAAACGCACCCCTTTTGTATCTGCTGGACTGATAGTTCATTAGGAAACGATCAAAAACCATCTGTCGACTTTTGGGAAGGCGAGTTCAGGAGAACAAGAAAAGGGGGAATCAAATTAAAATTTGATCTTTGAAATTTTGTAACTCATCCATGAAACCCGTTAGCAGTGTTGTAAATACGGTAAGTAACGCGACGACGAAAATGAGAAAGAACAGCATCAGTAGGTAGAATAAACGGAGAGGCGGCGAGGAGAATCTTTGCTGAAGAGGCGAATAAACCTGCTGATCTGGGAAGCTTTGTGTTCCATTTACATATGAAAGATGTGAGGTACAAAGAATTGTGGAGTAGTCTAATGGTAGGATTTGCTTCTGGGTTTCAGTTAAAGCTGTATATTTCTCAGCGGCTGTTGTCGGCTAATTGTATCCATTGCTCGTAAACACAAGTTGAGGGTTAATTCACCCCTTTGTTTGTTAGTTCGAGTCTGGTGCGCTTGAACAGCGCGTAAAATAATCATCCATTAAGTCAAATAAGTTCTAGGGACTTATACACTGTAGACTTAAGCCCGCTGGGTAGTAACCGAATAGGATTGGCTCAGATAAATATTAGCCTATGGATAAAAGGCTTCCAGCGAGTGTCGACTTGGATCTGTCCTCAAGTTTACCTATATGGGAATTTTCATTTCGGTATTTTACTAGTTAACATTGGCAAATGCCTGTCTTTCAATTCCGTATTTAAAACAGGATGGTAGACTTTGAATGAAGAGCACGTAGTTTTTAAACTTTTAAATGTTTCAGGAGTTGATTTTTTTTTATTATTATTCATAGGCATTAAACTGTTAAAGCTTATAGATACACAAATATTTTTATTTTAATTTTTTTTATAAACATTAAAGATTTTGGAAACCCCTGTGATGTCCGAATGTCCAAGGGCCTGTTCACATAGAATCCGTCAGCGTCACCTTAAATTTTTTTAGCCAGTTGTCAAAGGCCTACACACATGGTGGTGCTGCGCCCATTCCTAATTGGGAAAAGCCTTTACAGATGCGACCATTTTAAGTAAGATTGACAGGGTCGTTAAACAAGCCGTTAAAGAGGTTGTTAAAGGACAATTCAATTTAAAGTAGTCACACCCACCGCAGGGAGACAAGTTGTGCCGACACGAGACTAGATGGGCCGACAAACGATTGGTCCAAAAACCGCAGTCTCATTTCCCACCTTGAGGCTGAATCATCTAGAATCTTCTGGAATTTACTGAAAGAGGAGATATAAAAGGAAGAAAGAACGGATGGGAGGGAATAGATAGCTATGAACTAATGATAGAGAGAACTAGGGGGGAGTTACCGTCTCTATGTTGGACTTTAGACTGAATGGTGCTGTGCCCATACCTAATTGGGAAAAGCCTTTAGGTATGGTCAAATTTAAGAAAGATTGACAGTGGTCGTTAAACAAGTCGTTAACGGACAGTTCAAAGCAAACTAATTACAGCCACAATCGGGGGGACCAGATGCTACGACATACCGGCAGACTGGATGCCGCGGGAGTTTTCCCACGCCGAGGTGGAGGCTTCTAGAATAATCTGGATTTTTAGGGAAGAGGGGATATATAAAGGGAAAAAAGAAGGAATGGGAGGAGGGACAACTATGGGACGTGCTTCCTGTCTGTATGCTGGACTTGAGATCGAACTGAGTCTCTCTCTCTGGTTTTCGATTGATGATTGTTCTGATTGAGGGTTGATAATGATCAATTGATAATGGAAATGTTGTATCATAGATGCTGTAAATATATATGAATAAACAAGATATATGTATGTATGTAAGAAAAGAGAAGTTTATGTGTCCAGGGAAACCATAAACGACCTACTTAAAGACAAGGTCACGACACCAATCGTATACCAATCATCGACGCATTTAACTAATCAATTGCCACCTGAATCCTTAACACTGACGCTGACGGATTCTATGTTAAACAGGCCCTTAGGCTTTGGTCTCGAATACCAACGCCTGTCTGTTGTAGTCACTCGGATTCAGTTTTAACATTCAAAGCCCGGTTTACTCACACCTTGTGTTTCAAAGAACCTCAGCGTTTTAAACTAACTCAACGCTAAAAACTCATTCAAAGGTAAATTTTCAAATGCAGGAAAAACAGTTTAGAAACATGCCTTTGCTAATGTGAGATCAGAAAGATAGGGGGAAAATTCCCCGTGGCTGCTCTGCACTAACCCTATTGGATTTGTTCATCTCAATGACCTCTGGAGAAAATGTGTCTACTATTGAGAGTTACAGAAATGCCGATCATCCAATAAAAAGGATATTTTCATAGAGCCCGAACTTTTCTGCACCTGGCAACAGGATTTATTTTATAAATATCGTCTACCAAAGGAATGACGAAACGTTTACATCACACTATACCAGATATTTTTCCCGAATAATTTAAATTTTAAAATATTATTTGCATTTGAAAAAGAAAAACGAAAAATTCCCCAGGGTGTAAAATTTCATTTTTTATCACGGAGTACAATTTTTCAAAAAAAAAATCTTTTCATCCCAGTCGGCCATCTTTGGACACATTTTCTCCATATGTTAACATGGAGGGGAGCGAATCCAATAAGCTTGGTACACAGCAAGCAGCCTTAACATGGGAACTGGAGATTTGCATGGTCGACTAAAGCTTCGCCTTAAGTGTGCCCATTTAAGGCTTTCTCCCCCTTCTAAATGGAACCCGATTTTGCGGAGGTTTACCTATCCAGATCACCTCGATAATTAATATTAATAATTTTTTTATAATGGGGTAGTGATAATTAACATTAATAATTTGTGCGAGTATTAATAAAAATGTTTCGGCTGCCGTGTTGGCACCTCAGTGTTGCACGAATGTCAAAATAATTAACAAATAATTATTAAAATAATATAAACTATTAACTTTTGTTATTTTTTAATTATATATATTAATATAAAAATAAATATTAATAATTTGTACTACTATTAAAAAAAAGCTTTGTCTGCGGTCTTCGTATGCCAATCTCGCACGAACGGTCATCGAGGTCAGATGAGTCGTTCGGGAAACGGAAGAATGACAATTTTCATGAGCTAGCCTCCGCAAAAACATATCCCATGCTTAGCGATTCCAGTAGTAATATGAAAGTGGTGACCCGACTGTATTTGTTTTCTTTTAATAAAATACTATTTCAGGGGGTCAGGGACATAATAAAAAATTTTTTTTATTTATTGAGTTAAAATTTTGAAATTTTTTGTGAGGGTTAACCATATAATTTGCAATCAAAGTCTTAACATAAAACTTCCCATACAGTTTTTAAAAAAATTTTGAAATTTAAAATTTTTAAAAATTGTAATTTTAAATCGTTATAACTCGAAATATTATTTGTCGAATTTCAAAATTTTTTTCATTTAATTAAAAAGAAATATATAAGTTTTAATTTCGAGTCAGCGTTTTTTAAAATATTGATTAAAAAAAAATTAAAATATTTAGAGTAAAAATTTCAAAAAAAATTATGTAACTTATTTTTTTAAAAATGATATTTTCAAAAGTAAAGAATTTTTTCAAATTTCCTGAGTCAAAATTAAAGTAAAATAATTGAAAAAGACATGTTCCAAGTTTGAAACATTTATTTTTAACGGTTCTTGACTTACATAACAATTTAAAGACGAGAAATGGGGGAAAAACGCATTTACAGGTTTAAATACAGATTGGCTACTATTAGAATGTTGCAATAATAATAATAATTATAATAATAATAATAATAATAATAATATCGCCTGTTCTAATCTATATATATAAAACAGTTCCGTAATTGACTGACTGACTGACAGATAACACACACACCAAACCGCTGGACCTAAAGGGCTGAAATTTTGCATGGCGATTTTTCTCACAGTGTAGGGGTGCACTAAGAAAGATTTTTGAAAAATTCTTCTTAGATTTTTTAAAATTAAATTTTCAATCTGTTTTTGTAACGTTCTTTAAAGTTTGCCTTTAAAATAATAATTTGTGATATACATTTTATAACCCTCGAGAAAGATCATAAAAATTCCTTTAAAATATGAAATCTTTTTCGAATCTTTACATCGATTTCCTGATTTTGGTTAATTTTTTTAAAGATTAATTTTTAGAACTTAATTTATTAAATGCTGATCATGTGATTTCTTTTCTTTTTGTTACTTTAAACTAATTTTGCGTCACGTGCATAACAAAGAAATAAATTGACAAAAAAATATTTTGTTCTTCTTTGTAATGCGGCAGACGATTGGACATTATCTCAAAAAAATATTAACATACAGCAAAAGAAATGTTCCTCAAACTGTACTATATTCTTTAGTATGGTCTATTAGATTAAATTTGAATATTTTCTTCTACATTATTTTGTCTATAAAAATATCCGTTACGATTTTTTTATAAATACAGTCGAACCTCCATATATCGAAGTAGCAAAATACCGGAAAAAAATTTGATATATAGAAATTTCAATATATAGAATTGATCTCAGTTTTATCATAATACGAAACTCCATTTCCAATGTATATGTGAATCACATTAAATGAAAGTTAGTAACTAAAAAATAAATTAATGTGAAAGATTTTTTGAGTACTATATACCTTTAAAAAAAACAATAATCCAGTTAGTGGTTACAGTGATCACAGTTGCATTCTTTTTAAAAAAACTACGAATATCTTGCTGAACAGCCAGTTTTGCGGAAAGTTCATCAAAGAAATGCTCGCATTTAACCAGTCCATTAAAAACTTCATCAGGGACGTTTTCCACGAATTGAAGTCCACGAAGTATTGTTTGAAACGCCAAAAATCGGGAGATTTTATTCTAAAGTGGAATAAAATCTCCCAATATGTCGTGAAAAAAATTTCGATATATAGAGATTTTTTCGATATATAGAAACAGTTTTTCTATGTAATGAACCTGGAGATTTGCTAAGAGTTCGATATATAGAATATTTCGATATAGGGAAGTTCGATGTATGGAGGTTCGACTGTATATACTTTTTTTTGGCATTAATTGCGTAGATTGACCGTTATATTTATTATAATTTTTTTTGGCAGTCATTGCATACATTGACCGTTGTATTTAATTTGAATGTACTCCGTAGCGAAGCACGGGTATTCAGCTAGTCTATATATATAAAACAGTTCCGTAACTGACTCATTCATTCATTCATTCATTCATTCATTCACTGACTGACTGACATACAACGCACAGACCAAACCGCTGGACCTAAAGGGCTGAAATTTTGCATGGCGATTCTTCTAATAGTGTAGGGGTGCACTAAGAAAGATTTTTCAAAAATTCTTCTTAGATTTTTTAAAATTAAATTTTTAAGCTGTTTTTTAAACTTTTTTACGTTGCACTTAAAATAATACATTGAGGGTTATAAAATTTATATCACGAGAAAGGTCATAAAAATTCCTTCAAAATGAAATTTTTTTCGAATTTTTACCTCCATTTCCTGATTTTTGGTGAATTTTTAAAGATTAATTTTTAGAATTTAATTTATTAAATGCTGATCACATGATTTCTTTTTCTGGTACTTTAAATAAATTTATCGTCAAGTGCAAAAAAAAAAAAAAAAAATAGACAAAAAAATATTTTTTTCTTGCTAATGCGGCAGACGATTGGACTTTATTTTGTCTATAAAAATATCCCTTACGATTTTTTTATAAATATGTTTTTTTACATCAATTGTATACATTGATCGTCGTATTTATTATAAATATATATATATATATTTATTTATTTTTTGAATTAATTGCATACATTGACCGTTGTATTTAATTTCAATGTACTCCGTAGCGAAGCGCGGGTTTTCAGCTAGTTAAGATATAAACATGATTTAAACGTCATTTTAAGCAGAGAATAACACAAAATTTTTTAATGCAATAATTTTTTTTTTTTTGAAAATTTGAAGAATTTTGTGTCCTGTACCCCCTTAATGGATAATATACAGAAGCAATCTCGCTTTCACGTAAGTTTGACACTAGCGGATCTTTGACGGTTTTTGGGGACGAGTCGATATCCACCTGCTGTCATTGGTTTGACGGTGCGTGAGTCTCTTATCAGCCTTTCGCCAACACTCGCACGGCGTGTCAAGCGCAGTCAGATAGCTAGCTCTTCATTTCGCAGTTCTTGCAAATAATTTCGATGGAGCCGATAATTTACAGGACTGGATATCGGGTCTTGTTTCCTAGTATGTGTCGAAGGCATATGTGTGTGCGTGTATGTATGTGCGTGTATATTTTGTGTACACCCAACTCTTTTTTTTACACGGTGGATACGTTCCTCGGAAATCCGTGTAAAAATAAACCGTGTAAAAAAAAGGATACGTTTCCTATAGTAAAATGGGGGATACATTCCATGTCTTCCGAAAACTGTGTAAGATGAAATAAATAATTATATTTAGTTCGAAAAACCGAAATCCATGTAAAAATAAATCGTGTGAAAAAAGATATGTATCCCCCATTTTACTATAGGAAACGTTCCATATCATCCGAAAACCGAGTAAGATGAGATAACGAGCTATATTTAGTTCGAAAAACCGAAAACCATGTAAAAGTAAACCATGTAAAAAAAAGGATACGTTTCCTATAGTAAAATGGGGGATACGTTACATGTCATCCGAAAACCGTGTAAGATGAAATAAATAATTATATTTAGTTCGAAAAACCGAAATCCATGTAAAAATAAATCGTGTGAAAAAGATATGTATCCCCCATTTTACTATAGGAAACGTTCCATATCATCCGAAAACCGAGTAAGATGAGATAACGAGCTATATTTAGTTCGAAAAACCGAAAACCATGTAAAAGTAAACCATGTAAAAAAAAGGATACGTTTCCTATAGTAAAATGGGGGATACGTTACATGTCATCCGAAAACCGTGTAAGATGAAATAAATAATTATATTTAGTTCGAAAAACCGAAATCCATGTAAAAATAAATCGTGTGAAAAAAGATATGTATCCCCCATTTTACTATAGGAAACGTTCCATATCATCCGAAAACCGAGTAAGATGAGATAACGAGCTATATTTAGTTCGAAAAACCGAAAACCATGTAAAAGTAAACCATGTAAAAAAAAGGATACGTTTCCTATAGTAAAATGGGGGATACGTTACATGTCATCCGAAAACCGTGTAAGATGAAATAAATAATTATATTTAGTTCGAAAAACCGAAATCCATGTAAAAATAAATCGTGTGAAAAAAGATATGTATCCCCCATTTTACTATAGGAAACGTTCCATGTCATCCGAAAACCGAGTAAGATGAAATAAAGAACTATATTTAGTTCGAAAAATCTGAAATCCATGTAAAAATAAACCATGTAAAAAGAAAGATAAGTTTCCTATAGTTAAATGGGGATACATTCCATGTCATTCGAAAACTGTGTAAGATGAAATAACGAACTATATTTAGTTCGAAAAACCGAAATCCATGTAAAATTAATCCGTGTAAAATAAAGATACGTTTCCTATAGTAAAATGGGGGATATATTCCATGTCATTCGAAAACTGTGTAAGATGAAATAACGAACTATATTTAGTTCGAAAAACCGAAATCCATGTAAAAATAATCCGTGTAAAATAAAGATACGTTTCCTATAGTAAAATGGGGGATACATTTCATGTCATTCGAAAACTGTGTAAGATGAAAGAAAAAACTGTATTTAGTTCGAAAAACCGAAATCCATGTAAAAATAAACCGTGTAAAAAAATACGTTTCCTATAGAAAAATGGGGGATACGTTCCATGTCATCCGAATACCGTGTAAGATGAAATAAAGCACTATATTTAGTTCGAAAAGTCGTGTGAAAAAAGAAATGAAACTATACTGTAAAATTTCTGACTTACGTACGTGTATATAATATGTATTTTTATGAAGCAATTAAGTTCAAAATATATAATTCAAAGGTAAAATTAGTAGCGAAGAAAACTTCAAATAAAAAATATTAGGTTAATCCAAAAATAAGCATAGAAAACTTCAAATTAAAAATAGATATAAAAAATAATATTTAAAAAATGGTGATAATTTAATCTGTGGGAAACCTAAATGATAACTAAATTGTAAATGGTGATAACCCGTGATGTTATTTTAAATAATATTTAAAATAATATCACGGTTTATTTTCACATTAAAACCGAAATCCATGTAAAATTAAACCGTGCAAAAAAAAAAAGAAAGAACAAAAGATACGTTTCCCATATTAAAATGGGGAAAACGTTCCATGTCATCCGAAAACCATGTAGATGAAATGAAGAACTATATTTAGTTCGAAAACCGTGTAAAAAAGGTAATGAAACTACTGTAAAAGTTCTGATATACATACGTACGTATATAATATGCATTTTTATGGAGCAATTAAGTTCAAAATACATAATTCATAGGTAAAATTAGTAACGAAAAAATTTCAAATAAAAAATATTAGGTAATTAAAAAATAAGCATATAAAACTTCAAATTAAAAATAGATATAAAAAATAATATGTAGTAAGTATTCGCCGCTACTTGAAAATAAACGCAATTGTTTACGACGAAGACCAAAATCCCTATCATCAAGCTTATGACATGAAATCCATAATTGAATATTTTTTCCATGCAACAACGTTTATGAGGTTGTCCTTCTCAACTGCATCCAAAATATGATGGAATTATAGTTTAATGTAATAAAGCTTAAACGTACATTTCTGTCAAAACTCACATTTTGTTTTGTCCATTAAAATAACAGTGCTGCTAGTTTTTTAAGTGTGGTAATGGATTTATGAAAAGTACATACATATGTACTTACAAGACAATGGTTTTAAAATCGTGTTAGGCTAAATAAAGCGTTAGAAAAAAACATTTTTTCCTTGGACCGTGTAACTTCAAATTCGTGTAAAAAAAGTATAAAAAGGAGTGGGGTGTATATGTATGTGTATGTACGCTTTTTGTATGTGTGTATAAGTTTTGTGCTTGTGACTTTACGTTTTTTTGTATATGAGCACATAATATTTATACATGTACTAGCTGAAAATCCGCACTTCGCTACGGAGTACATTCAAATTAAATACAGCGGTCAATTTAATTTGAATGTATGCAATTAATGCCATATATATATATATATGTGTGTGTGTGTGTGTGTGTGTGTGTGTGTGTGTGTGTGTATAATAAATACGACGATCAATGTATACAATTGAAGTAAAAAAATATACATATATATATTTATAAAAAAATCGTAAGAGATATTTTTATAGACAAAATAATGTAGATGAAAATATTCAAATTAAATCTAATATACATACTGAAGAATATAGTACAGTTAATATAATACAATTTGAGGAACATATCTTTTACTGTATTTAATATTTTTTGGATAATGTCCAATCGTATGCCGTATTAGCAAGGGAAAAATATTTTTTGTCTATTCCATTGTTATGGACGTGACGATAAATTTAAAGTACTAGAAAAAGAAATCACGTAATCAGCATTTAATAAATTAAATTCTTAAATTGAATCTGTAAAAATTCACCAAAAATCAGAAAATGGAGGCAAAGATTCGAAAAAGATTTCATTTTAAAGGAATTTTTAGGATCTTTCTTGTGATATAAATTTCCTAACCCTCAAAGTATTATTTTAAATGCAAACTTAAAGTTACTAAAATACCTTAAAAATTTAATTTTGAAAAATCTAAGGAGAATTTTTCAAAAATCTTTCTTAGTGCACCCCTGCACTATAAGAAGAATCGCCATGCAAAATTTCAGCCCTTTAGGTCCAGCGGTTTGGTCTGTGCGTTGTATGTCAGTCAGTCAGTCAGTCAGTTACAGAACTGTTTTATATATATAGATGGGCATATATATATGTGTCTGTATGTATTTGTATATATATCAGTGGTGAATATCTCAAACTGTGGGTCGCGAATAGCTCGAAGTAAATTTATATCATACTACTTGATACCCAACTATACATGATGGATGGATAATAAATGAATATACTAATACACAAATTATACTCAACACATCATTACCAAATGTTGAAAACGATAATAAAAAGTATAGAGAAATACACTTTAAAAAATGACTATTGAACCCAATTAAAAAGAAATGTAGTTATTCAATAGCGCGAAACAAACAATTTCCGTCAGGTTTAATTCTGTATTTCACAAACATAATTAAAAATAAAAATGGCAGAGAGTGAGCTAGAGAGATTCCTCGGAATAAACAAATTGACGTGTTTATGCTGCCTTGTGCTGAGTGAGTATCTAATGCCAGATTTAAACATGTCACCGAGCATGCGCAGAAACAAATTAATGTGTTTATGCTGCCTCGTGCTGACTGAGTATCTAATGCGACATTGAAACATGTCACTGAGCATGAGCAGAAAACAATTTTTAACCGCTAATCAATAGAAATCGCGGTTACAAAAACCAAATTTAGCACATCTATAGTTTAAAATCTTTCGTTTAAGGCCGTCTGCACACGGGGCAACTCAAAAGAAACTGATAACCGACTCCAATCACAAACCAGTCCGTGATGAGTCGTAACCTATGTAATTGAATGGAGCCACGCACACAGCGCAACTGGTTACAAACCCGGTCGACGGGTGATTGGAGTCGGTTATCAGTTTCTTTTGAGTTGCTCCGTGTGCAGACGGCCTTAGACTCAAATGAATTAAATGGAATCAGCAATCCTTGGACACATTTTCTCCATAAGTTAACTCTGAGGTCAGCGAATCCAGTAGGGTTAGTACACAGTAACCTTAACATTAATGTATACGTTTCAGATATTTTTCTTAGACTTCTTCCTCGTACGAATTTTAATATGTATTTGAAGAGGGGAAGGAGTTATTTTTACCCGCTATGCTTCTAGGACAATGGTTCTCAAACTTTTATATCACGCGTACCCCCTGGAAATGAGTATGTTGCTTGCGTACACCTTGTAGAGACATATAAAACTATAACTATCGTGTAACAATGGGAATAGAATTATATATATGTATATATATATATATATATATATATATACACACAGTGCCGTAACTAGCCATTCCAATTCCCTGGCAAGAATTTGCATTTGGGCCCTTTAATTAATTGGGTTAGGAAAATAATAAAACAAATAAGCACTTTGGGCCCCCTTTCCAAGTGGGGCCCAAATGCAAATTTTTGGCCCCACTTGCCCTGGGCAAGTGCCCCTGTTGCACCTGTCTAGTTACGTCAGTGTAGATATATATATATATATATATATATATATATATACAGTGGAATCTCGATCTATCGTTTTTCAAGGGACCGATTGAAATGAACGATAAATGCGGGAAAACGATAGATGCGGAAACATAACAAAGCGATATGGTCGTTGGGACTGGATAAAATGAACGACACATGCGGAAAAACGATGGATCCGAAAACGATCGATCGAGATGCCACTGTATATATATATATATATATATATATATATATATATATATATATATATATATATATATATATATATATTATATATATATATATATATATGTGTATATATATATATATATATATATATATATATATATATATATATATATATATATATATATATATTTCGGCATGCAAATACCTAAACTTTTTTTTAAATGTTGCACTTTAGTTGGTTTTTTGGACTCCAGAACCGTTATGTCATTACAGGCTGAGAATTTCCGAGGGATTTGAGCAGTGGAAGTACTACCTCTTATGACCCAGAAAAAAAAATACATCGACTAACTGTCGACATACAAGGAAAATATATCCAGAATAGAGGGGGGAAAGGTCGGTTACTTAACAGAAGGATCTAAAGACTTCTGAAGAGGAAGAACACTTACGACATGAGTCGATCTCAACGAAAGGGTACTAAGCGGCCAAGGTGATCGGTGAGTACCATTCCTGTTGTTCTGCCTTTGTATTGATGTCAAATTTGCCATGAATCCGTAATGGTTATAGTTCATGACAGTGTATTTTTACCATGTTTTTATTAACTCGCTTTCTTGTTTGCTTGTGTGTTTGTGTGTTTGTCCCGTACAAATCTTGCAATCGATTTTTAACTAACTTCCCGACTAGCTAGACATTTGAAACTTTTAGAATAGCTCAGAACACGATGACAATGCATTATTTTAATACTTTTAACCATCTCTAAGCAGAATTAAATTCATTTTCAGTTATTTTCAGATAATTTTGTTTTGTAGATTGGTGCCGCCATCTATGGGCCGGGACGGGAACGCAAAGTTAAACGCAAGTTAACTTCCAATTAACTTCATTTTCTTTCAAGATGGTGGGATAATTCGTCAAAAAAAAATTTACAAAAGTATTTATTAATACATAGAATTTTCAAGTTTATATGATTCAACAGAAAATTTAAAAACATGGTATATAAAAAGTTCTTTCTATCTTGTAACTAGCGGCCCGTCCCGACTTTGTCCGGGTTGAACAAAATATTATACCAATAAATTTCCAGTTGATAGCCAATAAATTGTAAATCATTTTTTACCTTAATAATAACCTAAATAATACCTTAAATTGATTTTATGTTAGTTAATAATTAAAATAAATATTTTAAAAGAAAAAGGTGTGCCGGAGAACGGCTAGGTTCGAACCGCTAGCGTCAGAACAGAAGCCCACTGCGATAGCACCACGCTAAGGATCGTTGAAGACTTCGACACAAAAAGCTGTAGAGGACAGTAGCGGTAACAATGGAGATTGTTAGGATTAAGCCCCTAACTTTATTTCTACTGATCAGATATACATAATATATAACCTATGTCCATCTGGAATAATGTACCTTTCAAACAGTGAAAGATTTTTTCAAATAGGTACAGTGGTTCTGAAGATTACCCTCCACGTACAAAATCGCTCTCTCTTTATATATAAGTATAGATAGCACTACGCTAAGGAACGTCGAAGACTTCGGCACAAAAAGCGGTAGAGGACAGTAGCGGTAACAATGGAGATTGTTAGGATTAAGCCCCTAACTTTATTTCTACTGATCAGATATACATAATATATAGCCTATGTCCATCTGGAATAATGTACCTTTCAAACAGTGAAAGAATTTTTCAAATAGGTACAGTGGTTCTGAAGATTACCCTCCACGTACAAAATCGCTCTCTCTTTATATATAAGTATAGATTATTGATGAGTACTTATTAACGTGTATCTTTCCTATTCATACACGCACAATCGCATTCACAAAAGAAATATGGTTGCAACTTAGCGGGAAGCAACAAGCGGTCCAAGTCATAGGTGTATGCCGCTGTATATGAATGCGGCTCTTCCTTGTTGATGTAAATGATGAATTGGGTCCGAAATGATATAGTACATGCCAACGCGTTTTCGGTGAATATAAATTCTATCATTGCGCATTTCAAATAGCCTTTTTACACGCACACGCAAACGCTGATTTGTGAGTAAGTCATTATCGAGTACTGCAGTGTGTTGATGTAACTCTGTACTGATGGACCGATTTCATGATGAGTATAGTCCATGTCAATACGTTTTCGATGAACGTAAAGTGTTAATATATGTAGCATTTTTAACGCGCAGTCGTACAACAAAGAAAAAGAAAAAGTGTACATCGATTGAGCCTCGTATTCCTCGATATGACAATATTTTTTTCTCTTAGCTCTTTAATCGGCGTTCCAGCTGAGAAGCAACAACAAAACTACTAATGTAAAATGCAAAATTACTAATACAAAACTATATATAAAAAGTTTTAAAATAATATTACTAATACAAAAATATGTATAAAATATTTAAAAATACTGCTTCATCAAGTCTCTCTCTCTCTCTGTCTATCTGTCTGTCTCTCTGTCTCTCTCTGTGTGTGTGAACAAACAGACATGATGAATATTATCAACTAGCCGGGCTTCGCCTAGCTACGCTCAAGCCATCCGTGTAACATATTTATGTACTTCGGGCCCCACAAAAGAAAAAAAGCCTACAAATGTATTAAATTCAAGTGAGTAAATTCCTTTCAATTTTCATTCCCGTCGCTGCCGACAGATGGCAGCACCACTGCACCAGATGATTTGGTTTCTCAGCAGTGAGTGATTTTAGAATGAAAATATCTCTAAAACTATTGAACTAACAGAATAAGTGTACGCAGAAAAAATTATCAGTTTTCGAAGCTCTTTCCAAATATGTAACATTTATGTACTTTCATGAGAAAAAAAATACACCGATTTTCCTGTATATTTGTCGGCCATTTTTTTTCGAGGAGTGGCCTGCCCGGATGAGTTACGGTCACGTGATCTCTCGACTTCTACTTGTCCCTTTATTAGTATAGATGAGACAAAATTGAGCCGCACAACAAGGGGGAAAATATATATGTGAAGTACAAAAGATGACGCAAGTAGCTTTTTAAAATCGAGCAAATTAAGAAAGAATAAAGGAAAAATGAATGATTTTTTCCCGTATTCTTTGATCTTATATGCGTCTCTTTGATATTATTCATCTTGTACATTTATATACATTGAAGAGCCATAAAAACTGGTACACCTGCCTAAAATCTTGTAGGGCCCCGACGAGCACGCAGAAGTGCTGGAACATGACGTGGCATGGACTCGATTAATGTCTTAAGGTATCCTGGAAGCAATTCACACCATGAATCCTGTCGGGCAATCCACAAATCCATAGGAGTGTGAGGGGGAGGAGATATCTTCCGAACAGCACGTTGCAAGGCATTCAGGATATGCTCAATAATGTTCAAGTCTGGGGATTTAGGTGGCCAATGGAAGTGTCTTGAGTCAGAAGAGTGATCCTGGAGCCACACCGTAGCAACTCTCGATGTGTGGAGTGTCGCATTGTCCTGCTGGAATTGTCCAAGTCCGTCGGAATGCACAATGGACATGAATGAGTGTAGATGATAGGACAGTATGCTTATGTAACCGTCACCTGTCAGAGTCGTCTATAGACGTATCAGGGGTCCCATATCACGCCAACTGCACATGCCCCATACCATCACAGAGGCTCCACCAGCTTGAACAGTCCCCCAGTCCATGGATTCATGGGGTTGTTTCCATACGCATGCACGTCCATCCGCCCGATGCAATTGCAAACGAGACTCGTCAGACCAGGCAACGTGTTTCCAGTCATCAACAGTCCAAAGGAGGTGTTGGCGGTTCGAGGCGAGGCGTAAAGCTTTGTGCCATGCAGTCAGTAACAGTACACGAGTGGGCCTGCGGCTCCGAAAGCCCATGTGAATGACGGTAAGTTGGACAGTTCGCTCGCTGACACTCATTGATGCCCCAGCATTGAAATCCGCAGCAATTTGAGAAAGTGTTGCACGTCTATCTCGTTTAAGGATTCTCGTCGGTCGTCGACGGTCCCGTTCATTCAAGGTCTTTTACCGGCCGCACCGATGTCGAAGATTTGATGTTTTACCGGATACTTGATATTCACGGTACACTCGTGAAATGGTCGTGCGCGCAAATCCAAATTACATCACTATCTCGGTGATGCAATCTCCCATATCTCGTGCGCCGACTATAACACCCCGTTTAAAATCGCATAAATCGTGATAACCTGCCTCGTAGCTGCAGGAACCAGTCTAATAGGTTCGCCAGACGCTTCTTGTCTTATACAGGCACTGCCGACCGCATCGCGCTACGCTAATTGGTTGCATATCTCCGTTATTTGTACACGCACGCCTGTACCAGATTTTTTGGCTCTTCAGTGTCTGTGTGTGTGTGTGTATGTATATATATATATATATATAGATATATATATATAATGAAACTGCTCTAGCCAGCCTCTTCTATTCGAAGGCCACCCCACAAAACGACCTTTTTCTTTCTCAACCATGACTGGCAGCCATAGAGAAGTTTCAGCATATATATATATATATATATATATATACAGTGCTAGATTTCTAGAAATAGAGGTGCCGGAACGGTAACCTTCCGGTGTATGTGTGTGTGTGCGGGGGGGGGGGGGTATTCCAAATTATTGATAAAGAGAGGTACCGCCTCAAATCTAGCCCTGTATATATATATATATATATATATATATATATATATATATATAAACTGCTGGCCATTGAAATTGCAACACCAGGTAGGAACGCAAATAACAAAACTTTACTTATTGTACGTTGTAGCGTATTGATTGAGGTAGCGATTGAGTCAACGAAAGCCACTGCCAAGTAAATTAAAAAAGAAGTAATTTATTTATAAATCAGCTGAAGGAAAATTGAAGAGGTGATACACAATAAGTACCGGGTTGATAGGTTACATGATCAAAACGATGATTTCCTCTAAGAAAGTCAATGAGTCCATTGGAATGGGTACCCAGTTGAATTCGCTTAACAAAGCAGTATCGAGTCCGGCTGAGCCCTCGATTATCTTTTCCTGCAGAGCGGATGACTGCGAGGAAGGAAACGTTGACCGGGCTGTTCAGGATAGAATTATCTAGCCTTGAGATATCTTAAAAAAAAAAAAGCTTTCCAACTGAAGCTTAAATTTCACTTCTCGAGAAAAAAAAAACCGCTGTTTTAATAAGTTTACGTTATAGCTTTCACGACCCGGGATGGCCGGAATTTTTCCTCTCAGCTCGGGAGAAGATAGCAAACTACTTTTTTTTCAACATATCTTTCGTGGATTTCGGCTTGCCCTCTTTTCCCATTGGCTTTCGTAACGATGATGTCATTTTTCTGCCTCCTTATTTGCGGGGCTTCAGTGCCGGGAGGTCTGAGATTTTCATCTCTGTCTCGCGGGGGCTCCGCCAGCGTCATCAATTTTGGTGGAGCGTGACGAATTCGTTATTCACCTGTAATGTCAACTCTGCGCCGGAGAGGCGCCGTCTGACCCACTCCTTTTCTTCTGGGCGGGCCGTCACCTGCTGCTCGTACTATGGAATGACTGCCCTCAGGTCTTTAATGGCGTAAGCATTCATCTGCAGGGGCTGGGAAGGATTTTAATTACTGGACGAATTAATTTAATTCGTCACAGCGTCTACAGCATAGTAGGAAGAGAACGTGATTAGATTTGTAGACAATTTGGGGAAATACAGGATCCGAAATTAGTACACACAGCTGCCGCCTCTGGCTGCTAAAACGGCTCTAACGCAGTTAGGCATCGAGTTGAGCTGGGCTTGGATAACACATACGGGCAAGTCATTCCATGCTGCTTCAAGTCTATGCCAAACTTCCAAAATCGTAGTGGCCGGAGAGCGGTGGGGGCCCAGTCTCTCAGCAACCTATGACCAGATGTTTTCAATAAGTGATCTGGAGAACATGCTGGCCAGGGCAAAAGTCAAACACCCTCTGTGTCGAGGTAGGTAAGGACACGAAGGGCAACATGTGATGTTGCGTTATCTTGTTGAGGACGTCTCCGACGCCTCGAAGATAGGGCACAGCCACCGGCTTTAAGATCTGAGAAATGTAACACTGGCTGTTCAGATTACCGGCGACGCGAGCAAGAGGTGTTCGTGTCGTGTACCCAATGGCTGCCCATACCATCACACCAGCTGCAGGGCCCGCATGATGATATAGAATGCAAGCAGGCCACGTGCGTTCTCATCAGTCCTCCAGACAACGGATACGTCCATCATGATGCTGCACGCAGAATCGGGACTCGTCTGAAAAGACGACGTGGTGTTACTCCTGTATCCAGTTTTGTTGTTCGGTGCACCACTGTCGCCGCGCGTCTCTGTGCTGAAGTGTCAAGAGAAGCCGCAATAATGGTCGCCGTGCAAACAGTCTCTGCTTATCCAGAAGTCGTCGCACTGTCCTTGTTGATACTTGTGGTGCTACAAACAAACCCAGTTCCTGACTGAAGGTCCGTGATGTTGCTGTCCGACCTGACAACATGTCTGTCCATCTCGGGCGTTAGTGGCCGGAGGCCGTTCAGATCCTGCATGGCGTTCAGTATGACCCTCCTGAACCCTTCGATTCCATATTCGCATGACAGTCGTTGGATTCCGACCAATGTCAGTAGCAATATCGCGGAACGATAAACCGCACTCTCGATAGGCCACGATCCTGCCGCTATCGAATTTCGACACGTGCTGATAGTCGCTTCTCATTCTTATAAGAGGCATAACGTGATCTTCTCACAAACAACCAACAAGTAAAATAATCAGCATTTAGGTACATGTAGGAATCTAATTTTTTTATGTTCATGTTTTCCTTATTTTTAAAACTATCATTTTTATATCTAGTTTATAACGCGCATCCGTAAATTTCGATCTTATATTTTGTATTAAAAGTGCGCGTTATACGCCGGAAAATACGGTATGTATATATATATATATATATATATCTATATATATATATATATATATATATATACTAGCTGAAAACCCGTACTTCGCTACGGAGTACATTCAAATTAAATACAACGGTCAATGTATGCAATTAATGCCAAATATATATATATATATATATATATATTATATGATAAATACGACTATCAATGTATACAATTGATGTAATATATATATATATTTATAAGAAAATCGTGAAGGATAATTTTATAAACAAAATAATGTAGAAGAAAATATTCAAGTTAAATCTAATATAAAGAATACTAAGGAATATAGTACAGTTAATATAGTACAGTATGTAGAACATTTCTTTTACTGTATTTTAATATTTTTTTGGATAATGTCCAATCATCTGCCGCATTAGCAAGAAAAAAATATTTTTTTTGTCTATTTAGTTGTTATGCACGTAACGATAAATTTATTCAAAGTACCAGAAAAAGAAATCGCGTGATCAACATTTAATAAATTAAATTCTAAAAATTAATCGTTAAAAATTCACCAAAAATCAGAAAATGGAGGTAAAGATTCAAAAAGATCTCATTTTAAAGGAATTTTTAGGATCTTTCTCGTGATATAAATTTTATAACTCTCAAATTATTATTTTAAATGCAAACTTTAAAAAAGTTACAAAAACAGCTTAAAAATTTAATTTAAAAAAATCTAAGAAGAATTTTTGAAAAATCTTTCTTAGTACACCCCTACACCGTAAGAAGAATCGCCGTGCAAAATTTCAGCCGTTTAGCTTCAGCGGTTTGGTCTGTGCGTTGTATGTCAGTCAGTGAGTCAGTTACGGAACTGTTTTATATACACACACACACACACACACACACACATATATATATATATATATATATATATATATATATATATATATACGTAGTTTAACTATAATTCATTCACATAATTCCTGTATCAATTCATTCACAGGGATTCAATTTCTTTTGGAAGACAAAAAAGTCAAAACTGAGGGAAGTGTCTGCGTGTATTTTCTTTGTATATTAATCGAACATTTCTTAAAAGGATCTTTCTTTACCGTTACAGATAATACTTGTTTGTTTCGAAATAATCGTTCTATGAGGGTGTCTTACGCTGCCGGCATTCGATCTTTATGTCAGGAACGTTCTAACCGGACCCCCCCCCCTCCCCCCAACACAGTATCGGCTTTGTCTACGTCACTGACTGCTATCGACATAACACTTAAGGAAACAAGTGTCTCATCTTTTGCCCCCAAGCGGTACGGATCACCTCTCGAAGGAACCGCAAGGGGGGGGGGGGTTGTTCCAGAGACAGAAGAGGCCCTATTAATCATGCAATCTAACATCACTTCCCCGGCATGCATCTCCGAAAGCATTCATGACGCATTTAGCATAACGCGTTTTGTAATCTATACCTCTCTCTCTCTCCGGCCAACAAAGTCTGGCTCCCTCTTACAGCCCCCTCCCCCTCCCCCCCCCTCGCAGCGTCCACCACTGAATGGACACGGGGTGCGGGCGGGGGGCGGCGGAGGGAGAGCGCGTACAAAAGGGCACCAGCAAGCCCCTATTTATTAACGACCAGGTCTCGATGTATCAAAGCCCAAAGTCCTCGAACAATTTGGCCGGCGCGCTCAGGTATCCACGGTCAATTCAAATTCCGTCATATTATATTATACATATATAGACGGATATCCGCACACACACACACAACACCGTCTCTTGAAATTATTCAGCACGGAATGACCAATGCCCGGCAGAAGGACGAAAGGTGATTGGTATAAGAGAGAGAGAGAGAGAGAAGGGGGGGGGAGGGGAAAGAGTGTGTGTGTGCTGCTGCTGCTGCAGCCCGCCGCGCGCCACGCTCGGACTTTGCCGACCCCCCCTTCCTCCGGTGTCAAGCGTTGATACACTATTCCGTTGATACCCTATTCTGTATGTCAGATTTGAAGGCAGCGGGGATTTGTGACTCTAAGTCCGGGCGCATTGTCGAGACGTATGATTGCAAAACTGGGGCCCCGCCGTCTCTAAGTATGCATTAAAGTGTAAGTCTGTTCGGCTTATGGTCAAACAGAGTAGCGTGCGTCGCGTGGTGGTATGTACACAGAATGCCCACGGTGCGAGGCTTGATGGACATTTATAAGCAGGGAAAACAATGGAGGGGGGGGGGACCGCTCCTGGTTTTCCCGAAAAGGGAAGGGGGTAGACGGGAGGAGGGAGTGGTGGTCGCCTGCTTGTTGAACTCGGGGATTTGGGGAACGGTGTTTTGTCGATCGACAAAAACGGTTTTCGGTCAACAATAGGAATCCCCGGCAGAGTATCGCCCGAAATAATAGAGAATAAATTAGCGGATGCGTTCTGAACTGGCGCCGGATGAATTCGGCGTGCGTTTTCGAATGCGAGGCCCTCCCCCTCCCCCCCCCCCCCAGGAATTGGGACACGCTGTTCAGCTCAGGTGTATACCTAAGAAATTTCAATAATTACCGAGTCGGGATGTTTGGGAAATACATACAGGTTCCGGCGAGAGGGCGGGAATAATCGAGAATTAATGACTAGAGAATCGGAGGTCGCGGGAGTAGGAGAGGAGATCGCGGTGGAAAAAAGGAGTTGATTTAATTAACCGGGTATAACATAACTCGCGAAAAACCAAAATATGAACGTACAGCTTCTTAAGGATGCTATGGGTAGCATCCTTATTGGGTTCGTTCAGTTTACTGTTAACCTAGGGAGAAAATGCTCCCGATGATTTTCGACTTGGATTGAATATTTTTTTTTAATCATACTCCGTAATACAGAAAGTTTTGACTTGATTTTGGCTTGGTGTCAACCGAGGGAGAAAATGTTCCCGATGATTTTCGACTTTTGACTTGATTTTGGCTTGGTGTCAACCTAGGGAGAAAAAGTTCTCGATGATTGTCGCCTTGGATTGAATAATTTTTTTCTTTTTAATTATATTCCGTAATACAGAAAGTTTTGACTTAATTTTGGCTTATTGTTAAACTCGGGAGAAAATGTTCCCGATGATTACCGACTTGAATTGAATTTTTTTTTCTTTTTAATTATACTCGTAATTATACGTAATACAGAAAGTTTTGACTTGATTTTGGCTTGGTGTCAACCTAGGGAAAAAATGTTCCCGATGATTTTCGACTTTGGATTGAATATTTTTTTTTCTTTTTAATTATACTCTGTAATACAGAAAGTTTTGACTTGATTTTGGCTTGGTGTCAACCTAGGGAGAAAATGTTCCCGATGATTGTCGCCTTGGATTGAATAATTTTTTTTCTTTTTAATTATACTCCGTAATACAGAAAGTTTTGACTTGATTTTGGCTTGGTGTCAACCTAGGGAGAAAAAGTTCTCGATAATTGTCGCCTTGGACTGAATAATTTTTTTTCTTTTTAATTATACTCCGTAATACAGAAAGTTTTGACTTGATTTTGGCTTGGTGTCAACCTAGGGAGAAAAAGTTCTCGATGATTGTCTCCTTGGATTGAATAATTTTTTTCTTTTTAATTATATTCCGTAATACAGAAAGTTTTGACTTGATTTTGGCTTGGTGTTAACTTAAGGAGAAAATGTTCCCGATAATTGTCGACTTGGATTGAAAATATTTTTTTTCTTTTAAACTCTATAATACAAAAATGCCATATTGCAGTGTAAGAAAAATATTTTTTTGTTAATCTGTGATTAGGAAAGTAGGGAGAAATTTTTTTTGGTTAATCTGTGATTAGGAAAGTAGGGAGAAAAAGTTCTCGATGATTGTCTCCTTGGATTGAATAATTCTTTTCTTTTTAATTATATTCCGTTATACAGAAAGTTTTGACTTAATTTTGGCTTGGTGTTATCCTCGGGAGAAAATGTTCCCGATGATTTTCGACTTGGATTGAATATTTTTTTTTCTTTTTAATTATACTCCGTAATACAGAAAGTTTTGACTTGATTTTGGCTTGGTGTCAACCTAGGGAGAAAATGTTCCCGATGATTGTCGCCTTGGATTGAATAATTATTTTCTTTTTAATTATATTCCGTTATACAGAAAGTTTTGACTTGATTTTGGCTTGGTGTTAACTTAAGGAGAAAATGTTCCCGATAATTGTCGACTTGGATTGAATATTTTTTTTTTTTCTGTTAAACTCTATAATACAAAACTGCCCGCATTCCAGTGTAAGAAAAATATTTATTTGTTAATCTGTGATTAGGAAAGTAGGAAATCGATATTCCCCTCGGGTTAACATGGGAATTGAAGATCTCAGAGGGGAAATGTTGCGTCGCCTTCAAGCAAACTATTTACAATAGGAATTGATTTTAAATTTTCGGACAAAATTTTTAAACGATTCTGCTAAGATTACAATGTTTATTTATGTTTTGCGGGATTCAAACGTATAAACAAACCCCTTTAGAGGGGTTTGTTTATATTTTAGAAGGGTGTTTCTGATGAGATGTTACAAGTAATATCTCTGCAGCTAGACACTACGCTAATTAATTAAGAATGTTTATAAATTGGAAGAGAAACTCAACACAAAATTCAGAGCAAATGTTGCTCAACTACATTGTTAAGCCTGCTTGGATAATGATTCAATATTTTTTGAATTTTATATAAAATACTAGCTGAAAACCCGCGCTTCGCTACGGAGTACATTGAAATTAAATACAACGGTCAATGTATGCAATTAATTAAAAAAAAATATATATATATATATTTATAATAAATACGACGATCAATGTATACAATTGATGTAAAAAAAAACATATTTATAAAAAAATCGTAAGGGATATTTTTATAGACAAAATAAAGTCCAATCGTTTGACGCATTAGCAAAAAAAAAATATTTTTTTTGTCTATTTTTTTTTTTTTTTTTGCACGTGACGATAAATTTATTTAAAGTACCAGAAAAAGAAATCACATGATCAGCATTTAATAAATTAAATTCTAAAAATTAATCTTTAAAAATTCACCAAAAATCAGGAAATGGAGGTAAAAATTCGAAAAAAAAATTCATTTTAAAGGAATTTTTATGAACTTTCTCGTGATATAAATTTTATAACCCTCAATGTATTATTTTAAATGCAAACGTAAAAAAAGTTTAAAAAACAGCTTAATAATTTAATTTTTAAAAATCTAAGAAGAATTTTTGAAAAATCTTTCTTAATGCACCCCTACACTATTAGAAGAATCGCCATGCAAAATTTCAGCCCTTTAGGTCCAACGGTTTGGTCTGTGCGTTGTATGTCAGTCAGTCAGTGGATGAATGAGTCAGTTACGGAACTGTTTTATA
>OU015499.1:131962667-132055167 GCA_907164885.2 Dolomedes plantarius | reverse complement strand
TTTTTAAATTGTATTCCGTTATAGGGAGAGAAAGTTTATACTCTTGATTCATTTTAGAAATGTAGCCCTCCGAAGGAAATGAGTGCGTTTAAAACACAGTACTCTCCTTTTTATTTATTTATTTTTTTATTATTAAAGATTCGTTCAAACAGAAATATAATTTTGGCGTTTCTGTCGGTCTTTATACGAAACATTTTCTCCGTAAGTAAACAGTTGAGCCGAGCAAATCCACCAACAGGGCAGATCAAAATTAATTTCTTCTTACAAGGCTTAAAGTAGGTATTTTTTTCAAGAGCTGTAAGGCAACAAAAAGATGCAGAGAAAAGTCTCTCTGTTTCTAGGGTGAAATCGATAACTTGGAACTACAGTTTAAAATGGCTGATTACTTGCTCAATTTTTGGATTTTTTTGATGGTATATATATATATATATATATATATATATATATATATATATATATATATATATATATATATATATATGTATGTAAGATAGTTTCGGGTTTAGGGGTTTTAGGGGTCGCCGTAAAACTTTCAAATCATTAAATCACCCTAATAAGACAAATTACTATAGGACAAGAATTATATTTAAACAAAACATTACATTTAACTTATACCAGATTATTTGCACTAGGGTAACTATTAAAACACGCCGTTATATCATCGTTGCAAATATTATACGTCCTTCAACCTGCGCCGTTATCTTATTTAAAAAAAGTCCCTCTCTGTCGGTCACGGGCAGTACGATCACAGTTGGCGGTGGATGAAAGAGAGGCACCAGAGGATGTCATAGGCCCTTCACACACACACACACACACACACACACACATATATATATATATATATATATATATATATATATATATATATATATATATATATAAATATATATATATATATATATATATATATATATATATATATATATATATATATAAATATATATATATATATATCTATATATATAAAAGAGCTTGTCTGTTTGTTTGTCCGCTATAGAATCATAGACTGTTTCACCCACCGGGACCAAATTCGGCACAGTTAATGTTTAGGACCCGAGAAACTTAAATCAGCAAAAACAAAGTTTGGGGCTCAATTAGTTTTTATTAAATTAATGTTTTAATGATTTTTGTGCCCGTAAGAGGTGCGAGACCCCTGTGGATACAGACGTTCAGTGAAATCCGAACCTATCCCTCTTCCCCCGCGCGGGAGAAGAGGGGTGCGCGGGGGGTGAGAGCTTCATGGTAATAATCTTTGGCCTTGCTAACTGACTGACTAACTGACAGATAACGCACAGTCCAAACCGTTGGACATAAAGAGCTAAAATTTTGCATGGTGATTCTTCTATAGTGGAGTTTATACTGGAGGGGTGAACTGTGGAAAAAAGTGCGTCTCTTGGGTGATGTGGACCAAACTGAGCTTTTAAGGGAAAAATAAATAATAAAGGCAAATGTAAATTATAAAACTTATTTCAAATTAAACAGTGGATCAAACAAATCTAATTAAATCTAATTAAACAGTAAACTTATTCAATCCAAATCTGCGAATCACGCAACACTGTGTTATTATTTCTCAATAAAATCAGATGTATAATCAGACGAAGGTCCGCAGGCTCAAAGTTTCTTTCTTTCTTATTGTTTGTACATCATTTCAGTAGAAACGCGCTAAGCGCATTCTGTCTGGCCAGATGAACATGAAGAGCGGGGGTTGCAGCCCAGTATTTTTTTGATGGAATGCATTAAAATTTTTATATTTATATATCTACCCGGTCATCGCCGGGCAATAATGCTAGTATATATATATATATATATATATATATATATATATATATATATATATATATATATATATATATATATATATATATATATATATATATACAGGGTGTCCCATAAATACCGCCCAAACTCTACACAGCCAGATTCCTCGTTGGAGTACATAAAAAATTCCCAAAGAACTGTACCTGTACGACCCATAGTTTTCGAGAAAAATACGAAAAACAAAGTATGACGTCACATCCGGTGCAAGGGAAAAAACGCTTTATTTGACACATCAACAGTAGTATTTGCAAATATTTATAAAGGCAGATGTTCAAAGTGTCCGCCGAGCATATCGAGGCAGGCTTGAGCGTGCCGTGGAATGGATAACACGTAGCAGCAGCGCGGTGTCCATCGAAATACGAGCAGCATGCAGACGAGCTACTAAGTCCGTCTGCTAGGGCATACTCCCTGGCAGTTCGTAAGGCATTTCCATTACACTTGCCGTAGATCAGATACATGTCGCAATATTCACGAACGAAATGCATGATCACCATGCGAAGAATACCGGTAGCTGCAACAGGCAATCTTTTTAAATACGAGTTAAACGACGGCTTAACGTCATTCTACGGAACGCATGCGTGTCTCGATATGCTCGGCGAACATTTTGAACATTATCGTCGGAAAAGATATGCAAATACTCCTGTTGATGTGTCAAAGTGTTTTTCCCCCCTTGCACCGGATGTGACGTCATACTTTGTTTTTCGCATTTTTCTCGAAAACTATGGGTTGTACAGGTACAGTTCTTTGGGCATTTTTTATGTACTCCCAACGAGGAATCTGGTTGTGCAGAGTTTGGGCGGTATTTATGGGACACCCTGTATATACAGTGGAATCTCGATCTATCATTTTTCAAGGGACCGACTGAACTGAACGATAAATGCGGGAACATAACAATGCAATATGATCGTCGGGACTGGGTGAAATAACCGAAACATACGGGAAAACGATGATTCGGAGAACGATCAATCTAGATTCCAATAGATAAATATATATATATATATATATATATATATATATATATATATATATATATATATATATATATATATATATATATATATATATATATATATATATATATATATATATATATATAGCTATATATATATATACATATATATATATACACATATAGCACGAAAATCTAAAGTATCCATGAATTTCAGTTTTATCAAACCCTAACAGTAACTCTTAAATACGTACTTAGAATTAGCTCTGATCTATGGATATTTTAACTCTTTCACAGCTGAACTACCCGAAGTTAAACGTGCGGTAAGGGCTGTCCCCCCCCCTTGTTTTACTAGATACATATAAGGGTTCAAAACGCAGGAAAGGTTATTTACTTATGCATCGACGACATGAATACTTTCAAAACAGATTTCCAAGAACGCATAATCACAAAGAATAATTACAAGATAAAAAGAACTTTTTATATAACATTTTTTTTAAAATTTTCTATTGAATCATATAAACTTGACAATTCTATGTATTAATAAATACTTTTTTAAAAATTTTTTTGATGAATTCTTCCATCAACTTGGAAGAAAATGATCAAATGCATAATCAATCGTTTTGCTCGGGAATTGGAAGTTAACTTGCGTTTAACTTTTCGTTCCTGTCCCGGCCGATAGATGGCTGCACCATTCTACAAAACAAAATTAACTGAAAATGAATTCAATCCTGCTTAAAGAGGGCTAAAAGTATCAAAAGAATGCATTGTCATCGTGTTCTGAGCTATTCTAAAAGTTTCAAATGTCTAGCTAGTCGGGAAGTCAGTTAAAAATCGATTGCAAGATTTGCACTGGACAAACACAAACAAACAAGAAAGCGAGTTAATAAAAGCATGGTAAAAATACGAATAGTCTCACTTAAAGACAGAAGTTAGAATTCTGACTGTTAATATAAGACTTTAATTTGGATAGAAGGTAAAATAAATTTCTTGATGACTAAAAATTCCACTAAAATCGATCATCTATATACAGGTAACCCTCTTACAGAGGCTGTTCACACATTTTTTAGATGATGTATATTGTATTCACAAAACTAAATTACATAAAATTCTTGTGTTTTAAATGTTCTATTTGACATCCCTTATTCTGAACTATCTTTCGACACCGAAATTATGCCTTTTGAATAATAATGCCTTTTCAAGTGTCAGAAGAGGTATTCTATCCCATTCCTCCTGAACAGCTTTCCAGAGTTCTGTAAGGGTTTGGGAACGACGTTTGGATAATGCAGATTTTAAAAGTCCGAAAGCACAAAAATCCATAGGTGATACATCGGGATATTTAGTAGGGATATCAGTGAAGGGTATGGCCTTGATACCAGTTTTTTGTTCCATTTCTTTTAGGAAATTTACAGTGGATTTTGATGTGTGACTGCTAGCTTTGTCCTGATGGAGTCTCGCAGATTGATGGCACTGTGGGTAAAGCGATGGTATTTCATTCAGAAAAATTGGCGATATAATATGTTCCTGATAGTATTTAGAGTTAATCTTGACATTATTTTCCACTCTCTTTATTTTTAACTTGTCATTATAAGAAAAACCAGCAACAATCCTGAATCCCTTAGAAAAACTTTCTTTCGATTCTTTGAACCATGTACTTAAATTTTTTTCTCCCCTTTTATGATAATAAATGGCTCTTTTTTTTGTTGCAGTCATTTAAATACACCCATAATTCATCTATTGTGACAATTGTTTTCCATTTTTCTTTGGATAAGTGTTTCTCATATAGAATTCTGCAGCGTGTCCTGCGTTCAGCGATATGATTTGGTAGAAGACGATGCACATTGCGTTTTTTCGCTTTCTTAAGATTTAAATAAACGTTTATCATTTTGTTTACAGTGGACACCGAGCATTTTAATGATTTTGCAACTGTCCTTTGACTAGGGGGATTTTCTTTTAACATTAAACAACGTACCATTGCAATAGTCGAAGATGTCCGTTTTTTCCTTGGATACTTGTTTGGAATTTTTGTCCCACTTGAGGCTCCAATTTGACGTTTTTTTCCCTTTCTTGTTGACGATATTACCTATCGACGCTTTAGATATCACAAAACCATGACTCTCACATCGTTTTTGGATAACGGAGTATGCATATTTCTCTTCGGAAAGAGCATAAATGTAACCTTCGAACCACTGCTTTGTTAAAAACGCCATTTTGAATAAAAACAAAACTTGTAAGCCGCAGACTATAATTTTGACTTTTAAAAACATAGTACAATTGCAATTATTTCTATTGCAGCAAACTATTTTTTATTACCGCTTATCAAAATTGTCTAAAAAATGTGCGAACAGCCTCTGTAGATGATCGAAATCTATGATTGATATTAAAACTTGGTGAGATGTTGTTTCTATTTAAATAATTTGTTTTAATTTCTAATGGGTAGTTCCGTAAAAATAAGTCATGACTTTTTGATAATACTTCTAGCCTGGATACCCTGTATTTAAATCTTTTTAAGTTTCAATTTGAATCCTGTGATAAAAAAGCGTCTTTCAGTTCAAAGAACTTCGTCAGACGGATCTAGACATTACAGGAGTTTTCGCGTGGCACTTTGCCCCTTCCCAGTATTTTCCGTTTTCAATGTCGGACCTGCAAATACCCAATCGGCGGTATTTAATGTTATTGAATGCGCTCTGGACGTCACCCCTCGCCATCCTTCAACCCCATTACTAACAGAACAGACACGACAACCGAATAACTTCTTGGAATAAAAGCAGAGAGGGTAGAAAGTTTCTTTTTAATCGTCTGCCATGAGGGGGGAGAACAGGTGGACTGCGCGTCGAGGAGATGCGAAATCCTATCTCCTGGCAAAAACATCGTCTGCACATTTCGACACGGCGAACTTTGATGCTCCTTTTCTCTCCTGTCGAACAGCGCCTCCTAGCGACCACTAGCTGCGTAGAGGATCGCCCCGTGAGGGGGTCAGTTGCTATCGCGAAAAGAATCGTCATAATCGTCTGCGAAAAACTTATCGAACTGCCCCGTGGGAATTCGGTAAGTTGTCTCAGGTTCTCTCTCGTTTTATTTAACAGCAGTTTTGATAAGTGTGTCTGGACTTCGTGTCCAGAGAGTGGTAGAATGGAACGTCCCGTGGGAGGCACGTGAAGTTCGGAATTTCGAAAACAGGTGGGATGATATCTGGAAGGATTCTGTGATTGACTTTTCAAAATTTGGTTATGTAAGAAGTTAGGAGGTGTCGACAAAACTGATTTAAACCATTCGTGGAATTTTAAGGAACGCAGGATCATGGGACTTATATTAGAACCCTTAAATTGCTGCCTAGGGCTCCAAAATGGAGGGGTAGAGTTGAATTATGGGTAATAAGTCGAATCAAGAGCACAGGGGTGGAAAGAGGTAGAAATGTGCACAACGTTTTTAGTGAATAGTAACTAGGAATTTAAGACGACAATGGACCATGAAAACTCTTTTTTTATTTATTAACCAATTGCTATGAAAATTTGTATACTTATACAGTGTTGTTTACAGATGGAAATACTAAATTTAAAAAATCAGAATGAATTAATTAAGTTATTAATTAAAATCAGTTTGTTAATTACTCTATTTAAAAATGCTCCATGCGCATTAATTTTTGTCTCAGATATCTAATTTTCTCTCTTAAGCTAGCTTTATATAGTTATAATAAAAGTTATTAGCAATATTTGATTTACAGTCATATTTATAAAACCTAGAAAAGAATTCAATAAAAATAGGTCATTTTATGCAAAATTTTATCAAAAAAATTTTTAATTGTAAAAATATTAAGCTGTTTTAAAATAGTATAATGAATTGATTACTAAGTTTTATTCTAACATATATAAATAATCATTTTATGAAATTTTATGAAAATTCAAGAAAAATTATGACGCATGGAACATTTTGAACTTCCTGAAACGACGTGAAAACTTGTTTTGAGAAAATGGCATTTTAAGTTTTAATTTGACTAACATTTCCATCGTTTCCGTTTGAAAAGAATACTTATAACTCGGTTAATAATGATCGGATCAACATACTTTTTTTAAAAATTTAAAACTGATGAGTTGCAGAATCATTTTCTGAAAGAAGAAAAAAAAATGTTTTGGGGACATATTTTTGGTTATCTGAAGGTCCATTGTTGCCTTAAGTAGTCCACGATATAAATTGAAAGTTTTGTAACGGCATACCTGTTACCTTACATGTACCATCTCTCATAAAACTCGAAATGAATTAGTGATTTAATTTCATTTACAACCAATTATAAATCCAAACACAAATTACAACAAATTATAAACCAATTATAATTTACAATTTACAACAAATTATAAACCAATTATAATTTACAATTTACAACAAATTATAAACCAATTATAATTTACAATTTACAACAAATTATAAACCGATTATAATTTACAATTTACAACAAATTATAAACCGATTATAATTTACAATTTACAACAAATTATAAACCAATTATAATTTGCAATTTACAACAAATTATAAACCAATTATAATCCATCCTACTAATGAATTTCAAATCCGTCGCCTTATTTAGGATGTACTTACTCTTCATATATTCAGTATTCGTCAAGGACTTTAAACTCAAAGTAGTCTTAATCTTATATTATTTGTCCGAGATGAGATGGTTGATTTCGTGTATGTATATTGGAAATAGATTGTTTTTTCATGCGATATACAGCGTGACAATTTATGAGCTATATGAAAAAAAATTTAAACTTTTGAACTTCGTCTGCGCCACATCATATCCATTGATGGCAAGCATATCGAACGCGTCCTAAACTACATCCGATTATCTGTAGTTACTTTTTAAATTTGAATAAAATTTTTCAACTCGGTAGATTTTTAAAATTCGATTTTTTTATTTCATATAGATCAATTATTCTCACCCGGCAAACTACAGAAACATAGGTACATACTGAGTTAAATTTTTCAGTTATTAGAAACAAGATCTAACCCTATGCATACTACAAGTGTGTGTGTGTATGTATATATATATATATATATATATATATATATATATATATATACACATACATACACACACATATACATGTGTGTATATATGTCTATATGTGTACAAGTATATATATATATATATGTATATATATATATATATATATATATATATATATATATATATATATATATATATATATATATATATATATATATATATATATACAGTGGAATCTCGATAGATCGTTCCCCGAATCATCGTTTTCCCGTATGTGTCGTTTGTTTCACTCAGTCCCTACGATCATGTTTCTTTGTTATGTTCCCGCATTTATCGTTCATTTCAGTCGATCCCTTGAAAAACTATTGATCAAGATTCCACTGTATATATATATCATATATATGTGTATGTATGTTTTTATACATATATATGATATATATGTGTGTGTATATGTGTATATATCATACCTTTATTTGAGCAAATCTTTTTTCTTGTAATATTGATTGTGTTTTTGTAAAAAAAATATATTTCTGTGGGATAAAAGTACCAGAATAATTTTTTTCAACTAAAAAAATCATTTAAGAAGCTTCTACGAAGTAAGTAATAAAGGTAAATGTAGTCGTAAACTTTAAATCTGTTTTTCTTGAATCAGAAATTTCAAGGTTTTTTAGATTTTTTAAATGCTCCTTGCGATTGAATTTTTAATCGAAATTCATGAAATTGATAAGGAAGAATCATGATACTGTTTGCAAAGAAACTGGGTATGCATTTTACAGTTCGACTTCGTTAAGGCAATTAAATGTGATTTACAACTTATTTAAGGGGATGGTGGACTTTCAAATTACCAAAAATCGAGCAAAAATTGGAATTGCTTTGGGGGGTGTATTAATATTTTAAAAACATGTAAATATTGGAATGAAATGCATTTAAAATGTGTAGTGAAAAATTGGTGGCTTTAGAGTAGTAAGTATTAAAGGTAGATAAAAAATTATCTTTTAAATGACTCTTTCTCAAAATGAGAAATTTCCAGATTTGCAAGTCTTTAAAATGCTCCTCGCGTCATAATTTTTGACGAAATTTTATGAAATTTATAATAAAGATTCCTGTAATACATCAAAATAAAGTTATGTATCCATTTTAGGATTCGAGGTCATTTAGGTTATAAAAATTTAACTTTAGTGTAGAAAAGTACAAAAATTCCGCGAAAATTCAGAGTACAAGCATAAAAATATTTTCTAAAAATTAACTATTCAACGAAAGTACAAAAAAATACATAACTTTGTTCAGAAAGTATTTATAAGCAATATAAATGCAAAATTAAGGGGAAAAGTTTAAAATTGAGTCGCAAGGAGCATTTTAAAGAAGGGTAATTTAATTAAAATTTTTTAATTATAAAATATTTTTTTTTAAAATTTTATAAAATTTTATAATGTGTTTAATATTGTTATACTTTAATGAATATATATACAAAATTTCATATCTCTGTGGTAAAAATTTCAAAAATCATTTTGAAAGGTCCACCATCCCCTTAAGGTGACAATGGACCATGAAAAACTTTTTTTTTAATTTATTAACCAATTGCTATGAAATTTTGTATACATTAGGGATGCGACATCGATGTCGATGTTTTGATAAAAACATCGATATTTTAAACATCGATTTATTATAGCCAATTTTTTTTTAACATCGATGTTTTGTGCTCGATGTTTTACGTTGTCTCGGTGTTTTTTTTTTTTTTTTTTTAATGAAAGTGTACCATAATAAATAAAAAAAAATTAACCACGTAGCATAATTTTCCCACTCAGCAAATTTAAGTTTGAATTCTGAAAAGGACGAATACAAAAGGGGGAACGATTAGAGACAAATGGCAATGAACAACCAATGAATAATAATTATATGCCCCAATAGCCCCAATAATTGTTATTTACAGTAAAGAAAAAAATGAGCTTGTTCAGTTTTCCCCCATACGTTGGTTTTGCATCAGTACTTCAAAGTGGTGTAAATATATGTCATTTTCTTTTCTATTATTTAATTTTTCTTTTCTATTAATTAGCAACCAAGTTTTTGTCATTTGTGTCAGCCCAACTTGAGAGTAAAATTACGCCCCACCCTCCATGACTAACCGAAGTAACATTAATCTCAGAGGTTACTAAACCAGTTTTAAAAAATAAAAGTTCATAAACATCGATGGTTTTGGGGCGATGTTTTATTAGCATCGATATTTTAATATTGATTATCGATGTTTCAAAACATCGATGTTTTGTTGTCGATGTCGCATCCCTAGTATACTTATACAGTGTTATTTAGAGATGCAAATTCTAAATTTAAAAAAAAAATCAGAACGTAATTAATTAAGATGTTAATTAAAATCAGTTTGTTAATTACTCTATATGAAAATGCTCCATGCGCATTAATTTTTGTTTCAGGTATCTAATTTTCTCTCTTATCCTAGCTTTATATAGTTGTAATAAAAGTTAGTAGCAATATTTGATTTACAGTCATATTTATAAAAACTAGAAAAAAAAATCAATAAAAATAGGTAATTTTATGCGAAATTTTATCAAAAAAAATTTTTTTTATTGTAAAAATTTTAAGTTGTTTTAAAATAGTATAATGAATTGATTACTAAAATTTATTCTAACATATATAAATAATCATTTTATGAAATTTTATGAAAATTCAAGAAAAATTATGACGCATGGAACATTTTGAACGTACCGAAACGACATGAAAACTTGTTTTGAGAAAATGGCATTTAAAGTTTAAATTTGACTAACATTCCCATTGCGTTTGAAAAAAATACTTATGACTCGGTTAATAATGATCGGATCAACATACTTTTTTTTTAAAATTTATAGCTGATGAGTTGCAGAATCATTTTCTGGAAGAAAAAAAAAATCGTTTTGAGGACATATTTTTGTCAATCTGAAGGTCCATTGTCGTCTTAAAGGCAAAATTTTGATGAAAATTGGGATGAAATTCAGAAAAAAAACTCAAAAATTAACTATTCAAGGGAATAAATAATTGATACCCAGATTCGTCTGCAATACAGTTTAAAGAGATTAAAATGCATAGTCGATGCAAAGTAAATGCTAAGTCTCAAAAATTAAGTCGCAAGGAGTCTTTTAAAATTTTTTTTTATAAATTTTTAATTTGAAAATAAAATCTTTAAAATTATAATAAGCCCAAGTGCCAAAGAAATATTTTTTTTCCTTGTGACAGAACTGCTCAAATCGGGCATTTTAAAAAATGTTTGCGCAGAATTACCGCCATGATTGGACCCGGAACAATCTTTCGGTTTATCAACAATAGGACCCACTTTTTTCTGAAAAAGTGGGCCTGATTGATTTCAAAGAATGAGTGGGCCTGATTGTTGATAATCAGGCCCACTCATTCTTTATATTTCCAATTCTATATATTTAATTATAGTTCCAATCTATATATAATATTATAGTTCCAATTCTATATATTTAAGTTGCTAAGCCGACTTTTTGGGCAGTCCGTGAGAGAAAACTACAGCATCAATTTACTTCATTTTGGTCTTAAACGAAAGACTGTAATCTGCAGATTTGTCGAATTTGGTTTTCGTAACAGCAATTTCTAATAATGAGCGATAATTTACAATTAAAAATTTATTTCTGCCGAGTTATAAATTTACCCAGATTCGTCTGCAATACAGTTTTAAGAGATTAAATTGCATAGTCGATGCAAAGTAAATGCTAAGTCTCAAAAATTAAGTCGCAAGGAGTCTTTTAAAAATTTTTTTTATAAATTTTTAATTTGAAAATAAAATCTTTAAAATTATAATAAGTTTTTTAAAAATTTTTAAATGTAAAAATATTAAGTTGTTTTAAAATAGTATAATGAATTGATTACTAAGTTTTATTCTCACATATATAAATAATCATTTTATGAAATTTTATGAAAATTCAAGAAAAATTATGACGCATGGAACATTTTGAACTTACCGAAACGACATGAAAACTTGTTTTGAGAAAATGGCAATTTTAATTACAATTAAAATTTTCAGACATGCTCAGTGGCATGTCTGAATCTGTCTTTAGAAACTCACTGTTTCTGCGCATGCTCAGTGACATGTTTTAATGATAAACACGTTTATTTCGAGGAGACTCTGATCTCTCTCGCCCATTTTTATTTTTATGATAATTATGTTTGGGAAATCTATATATTTAAGTTGCTAAGCCGACTTTTTTGGGCAGTTCGTGAGAGAAAACTACTGCATCAATTTGCTTCATTTTGGTCTTAAACGAAAGACTGTAATCAGCAGATTTGTCGAATTTGGTTTTCGTAACCGCAATTTCTATTAATGAGCGATAATTTGCAATTAAAAATTTATTTCTGCGCAAGCTCAGTGGCATGTCTGAATCTGTCTTTAGAAACTCACTGTTTCTGCGCATGCTCAGTGACATGTTTTAATGATAAACACGTTTATTTCGAGGAGACTCTGATCTCTCTCACCCATTTTTATTTTTATGATAATTATGTTTGGGAAATCTATATATTTAAGTTGCTAAGCCGACTTTTTTGGGCAGTCCGTGAGAGAAAACTACTGCATCAATTTGCTTCATTTTGGTCTTAAACGAAAGACTGTAATCTGTAGATTTGTCAAATTTGGTTTTTGTAACCGCAATTTCTATTAATGAGCGATAATTTACAATTAAAAATTGATTTCTGCGCAAGCTCAGTGGCATGTCTGAATCTGTCTTTAGAAACTCACTGTTTCTGCGCATGCTCAGTGACATGTTTTAATGATAAACACGTTTATTTCGAGGAGACTCTGATCTCTCTCACCCATTTTTATTTTTATGATAATTATGCTTGGGAAATCTATATATTTAAGTTGCTAAGCCGACTTTTTTGGGCAGTCCGTGAGAGAAAACTACTGCATCAATTTGCTTCATTTTGGTCTTAAACGAAAGACTGTAATCTGTAGATTTGTCAAATTTGGTTTTTGTAACCGCAATTTCTATTAATGAGCGATAATTTACAATTAAAAATTGATTTCTGCGCATGCTCAATGGCATATTTAAATCTGTCTTTAGAATCTCACTGTTTCTCACGTGCTCAGTGACGTGCTCAGTGACATGTTTTAATGATAAACACGTTTATTTCGAGGAGTCTCTAGATCTCTCTCTGCCATTTTTATTTTTTTATGATAATCATGTTTGGGAAATATAAGATTAAACCTGATGGAAATTGTTTATTTCACGCTGTTTAATTAGTGATAATTTAAAATAAAAAAAATTGCTTTCTGTGCATGCTCAGTGAGATTTTTAAATCTGGCTTTAGATACTCACTAAGCACAAGGCCGCTTAAACGCATTAATTTGTTTCTGCGCATTATGATTTTCAACATTTGGCAATGATGTGTTGACTATAATTTATATATTAGTACATTTATTTATTATCTAACGTCATGTTTTAACGGGTATCAACTAGTATAAGATTAAACCTGATGGAAATTGTTTAATTAGCGATAATTTACAATTAAAAAAAAATTGCTTTCTGCGCATGCTCAGTGACATTTTTAAATCTGGATTTAGATACTAAGCCCGGGGCTGCTTAAACACATTTGTTTCTGAGCATTTTTATGATTTTCTACATTTGGAAATGATGTGTTGAGTATGATTTGTGTATTAGTACATTTATTTACTATCTAGCCGTCATGTTTTGACGGGTACCAACTAGTATTTTTTAAGATACAGGTAGCACTCCTGCAGCACGGCATCTTACACAGTGATGTCGCGAGCATAACTGGCGCCCGGGGCACGATACCTTTTTGCCGGCCCCCTTTCCGAAAAACATATAGTAATATGATATATAGAATTAGTGAAAAGGACCATTTGGCGCACCTCAGCGAGTGGCGCCCGGGGCATGATAGACCCCCCTTGCCCACCCCTCGCTACGCCACTGATCTTACAACAGGGTTTCGCTGTAACACGATAGGATAAATTGTGAAAACCCTCGTATAACACTGCACCCTGTAACACGGTTTCGCTCTAACACGATAAAAACATTGCGAAACCCTTTGTATAACACTGTACATCTACAGCACTAAATGACATGATTGTTGTTTAATAAATAAAAAATCCAACAGATATAGATAAAAAAATTATACTAAGAAAGACAAAAAAACAAACAGAAATCAAGCACTCTGGGCATCCCCGCACCAACGGCAAGATTCTGTATAAGTGCCGGAACTGAACCATAAAACAACAGAGGTAACCGACAGGTTTCGTCATCAGGGAGCCTAACCATGTCAATTACCTCAAGGGGAACTTTCTGAATAGGATGCAGGTAAGCCCAATAGACATCCCAAGGCCCCGAGTCCCCCAAAGAAGCAATTAGTCAAGAAGAAAATGAAAAGACAAACACAACTTACAGTATGGGCTCAACGCACTTTACAAGCAAGCACACAAAAATCCTAATGCAAAGTAAACGGTGCTTACACACCCCAATTCCGTAAGTGACGGTTATGGCGAAACAGCAGCCAATTCTATCCTAAAGGTTACGTCATTGTAACATTACTATAGCTCCACCCCCCCCCCCCATTACAACTTAACCAAATGAAAACACAAATACTATTCTAAACATCTTTAAAAATTCCATTTTTAAAAATTGATTGTTGTTTAAAACATTTAAAAACTAAATTACCTTAAAATAACGACGGGAAAGAATAAGGAACTATCGGTGGCTTTACATGAAAGTGTATAAACAAATTATAATTTATCCATTTATAACTCTATAAAATTCCAAGGCCTAAGCTTAGCTGAAAATCTTGAATCAATTTTCTTGAATACAGACCCTTCCGCTGAAAGAAGCCAAAAAATTCAAAAAGGAGCTGCAAAATTTGTATGTCCATACCCTGAAATCTACAATGACCTTGTAAGAACCAGCAAACAAACCAAAATTACACATTTTTTAGAGGATAGAAGGAAAAAACGTTCTCGTTTGATTGTACTGAGCAGTTATGAGGAAGAAATTTATTAAATTAAGGTCACATTAATTGAAAATAATATTTTTTGTTTTTTTTCGTTTTGTGTTATACAAACATTTATATTTTTAATAAAAATTAAGTTGCTTATATGGAATTTAAAAAAAAAATTGTTTTTAATAAGTTTTCGGAACGCAACCCCCCTTTTTGTACTGGATTTGGGTCTCATATAACACGGTTTCACAGAACACGGCATTTTCTAGGAACATATCTACCGTGTTATAGAAGAGTTACCTGTACCTGATTTGAGTAGTTCTAATGATGGAAGCCGAGCATTACTTTTTGTTTTTAGCCAAAACATATTTTGAATCCTATCCTTAAAAATTTTCAAGGCCAGTCCATCCTCTGTCTCCAATAAACCTTCAAAGAATCTATTCCAGCATTGGAGTATTGACAACCCTACTTGTAAACAGACTCAACAGGCACCTGACTGTCTCAACAATGTTCATAAACCTCGGCGTGGCACCACAAATGTAACATATTTGATTGGACCTCGTGCCCCTAATGACGTTACAACATGTCCGACCCCATAAGTTTAGCGGCGTGTTGACATTGGCGCCAAAATGAGTTATAGTAAAAAACGAATGTAATAAATTATAGTGTTTCAATCAAGCAATTTGATGTGCTAAAGGCTCGAAGAATGAATTAGTAATTATTTTTATCACTTAACAAATTATATTCAAAATTATTCGCTTTTCTGTTTTTTTAAAAATTCTGTAATTTCTTTTAATCAGTAATTTTTAAAAATTATAATTAGTTAGCAAATTTACTATTAATTACATAAATTTACTATTAATTGCATAAATTTACTATTAATTACATAAAAATAATAAGTAATTTTTTCTAAAATAAGTACATTTTTCACACCATTTAACGCAAATATTTATATAAAAAATCGACATGTTTTAAACGCTCATGAATTATTTTGGTGATCGAAATTTATAAAATAAATCCTATTGCAAGGTGCAGAAAGGTTCGGGCTCAATGAAAATACCCTTTTTTATTGGATTATGGCCATTTATGCAGCAGTAAATTTTAGACAAATTTTCTCCATAGGCAGCCCGGTTTAACCCACTTTGGGGCCCTAGACCATAGGCTTAGCGTGCTTCTAACTTTTGGAGGGGCATGAACTGAATTCAGTTAGGGCCTTCCTCAGCGCATTGACTGTCGGACGGTCCCTAAAATATGAAATATTATGATTTTTTTAAAATTGAATAACAATAAAATTTATGTTTGAGTAGTATTCAAAAGTTATACAATGAGAAAAATAAATATAATATAAATAAAACGAGAAAAAAATATAGCAGTTAAAAACTATGTTAACGCTAAAAGCGTCTAATCGGTATCTTTAGTTTCACAATTTCAAAAAAGGGGGAAAAATCAACTTTCTTAAAAGTTTCTTACACTTTTCCGATTTTAACTGAACTTCTAATAACGTTTTAATTTATTTTTAGTTAAGTTTGGGTGAGGGGGGGGGGGCACGTGCTCGATTATCCAAGGTTTTTGCTTTAATTCTAAACAATTTCCATTCCTGGATAATAGAAATTCTTTCACCTGTGGAAATAAATTTAAAAACCGCTCTACTGATCTCTCTCAATCAAATATCTAAACTCAAATAATCAAAAATATCTAAAATCAAATATCTAAACTCAAATATCTAAACTCAAATACCTAAAATTTAGATATTTGAGCGGCGGGCACTTTAAAATTGTTTCGCGGGCCGACCCCTGCCCTTGCCATTTTCTTCCTACCGGGCCCCCCTCTGTTTCTAGTCTTTAAGGTGACTGCCTACGTTCGGAGCCAATTTTTTTAAAAAATTGTTTTTTTAAGAATTTTTTTGGTCTTTTATGGTAAAATAGCATTTAAAAATAAAAATTAAAAAATAAAACTTTCCTGTAAATACCATAATTTTTTATAAATTGGACAATTTGAAGTCATTTTTAATGAAATTTAGCTAAAACGCCTATTACTCTGCACAAAATTCTAATGCTACTATTTTAATTTCCTTCTCACACATGATACATATAACAGTTATCTTCAAAATGACCCTCAATCTAAGAGAAATTTTAAAATGCAAAAATAATACAGACAATTTTATGTTCCAATATGAAAATTTTCCCCAATTCGTCATTCCTTTCCTTATAAAAACAGCTCCAAACAAAAAAAACTATTTATTATACATCAATTATTATGCTTCATTTAATTAACAATAGCATCTAAAACATTTCCTGAAAATTTTATCAAATTATATGCATTATTATGAGAGATATCATGATAACGTTAGAGATTTGCGCTAAAAACATATTTCTGAGAAAAACGCATTTAAAGTTGTTTGTCACTTCAATTTTGTATCAGACGATGTTTTTAAAAATAGCTATAACTCTGCTTCTAATTAATGTAGAATGAAAATCAAAACGGTTTTGAAAAGAGAAAAGATTGAATTACACGATTCTTGCAAAATATAAAATTGACCAAAATAGTCAAAAAAAGGGCATTTTCACGTAGGCAGTCACCTTAATTCAACAAAATGATCAATTATTTCATCATAATTAATATTACCCAAAGCATTTTGTTCGATGTATAAAACAGCTAAATAATTTAATTTTGATTGACTCGGTGAGTTTCTTATATTATGTATTTGTTTATTATATACATCAGTTGTCCAACAGAAAAGTGAACTATCTTATTTACAAATCTTTTCAAAATAGACAGTTTGACTGGGCCCTAGACATTTGTCTTATTTGACTATGCGATGATCCAGCCCTTGTCCATAGGTTAACATTAAGGTGAGAGAATCCAGCAGGGTTAGTACACAGAAATTTAGAATCTTGTGGGGCCGCATTACTGTTGAACGGGCCGCAGCGTGTAAACACTCTGTCAATCCACAGTTTGGGGAGAGGAGGGGATGATTGTTTTGGTAAATCCTGGTTTCGGAACAGGCCGTAACTCTTCCATTCCTACTCCGCCACTAGGCATTTCAGATAGGCATGTTTACTTAAAAAAGAGTAAAGAGCCGTTCAGGGTCGGGCAAGTCATGTCTTATTTATGTGCCAAAGAGCCCTTGAAATGTGCGATGTTTCCAGCTCGGGCCATCTGCGGCGCCGAAATGCTTTGTTTATGGAGCCCTGCTTCGGGCATTCGGTTTGTTTTCCTTCCAACCACTGTTTAGTCCGTGCTAAATGATGGTCCAATTAAGGCGCTGGAACGCGTAAACGGAATGCCCGGCAAGGATTGCTCGGTTCCTTTGAGGTGGTGAGATGTGGTCTGTTGCGATCGAGGGGCGTCACATGGCGTCATGATCACGGGGCATCAATGTTTTTGTTGGGTTTTAAAAACACAGTCGCCGTTAGACCGCCTCTGGAGCAATAAATTTCCTTATTTGATGTTGGGGGGGAGGGGGGAATGGAATGTTCGAATGGTGGTGTGTGGGGGCCCAGATTCACTTCCCTAATCTGAATCTTTAATAGCGCGTGCAGACTTGAACAGCGCTCTCTGCTTCACCCCAGTGATTTATGTGTCTCTGTACACTGTTCTGCACCCGATCGCTTCCTCTGGCGGTCCTACAAAGAAACAGAGTGAGGTCAGCGGGTCAAATGGTCTCGACCGGGGTCGGGGTAGACACCAAGAGCGGCGGAGATCAAGAACGGGAAGGGGGGTGGTTCTAAGTACCGTGTCTAATGTTACCGTTACTAAGTGATGTGACAGGAGTTGGGGAGAGAACTCTGTGCAATGTGAATGCACCATAGCGCGTGCAGACTTGTACAGCGCTCTCTGCCTATTCCAGTGATTTATGTGTCCTGTACTCTGTCCCCTGCGTAGATCGCTCGGTCTAGCGGTCCGTGAGCATTTCATCAAAAGGAAACTCGAGGTCCCGGAGGTCAAATGGTGACAGTGGGGGCGGGTCACACTAGATCAAGCAACACTAAGTCTTTGGCGGCTTGAATGGGGGGGTTCTAAATGGGGGAATATCTGGAAGACACGTGTTCATTGGAATGGGGGTGGTTCTAAATACCGTGTCTAATATTACCGTGACTAATGTTGACAGGACTTTCGGGGAGAGAGCTCTGTCGAATGTGAATGCACCATGAATGGTAACATCCGTCTCTCGGACTGATAGGGTTCGTACTTTTCCCGCTAGAGTGCGTAATTATCGATTTGAAACCTTCATGTTCGAGCTATGCTTCGTTTATTCCATGACCTTGGTTGTTTTTGTTTATCGTTGAGTTTTGTGTACTTTATCGCCTTACATTTACCATTCCAAGAAAACTCACTCCGCTTTAGAGAGGGATATTACTTTGAAGGTAAGTATTTGGTCCGTATATGGTCCAGGACACATTTAAAAAAACATTTATGTATTGAGTTAAAATTTTGAATTTTTTTGTGATGGTTAACCATATAATTTGTAAACAAAAATCACGTCATAAAACTTCTCATAAAGTTTTAAAAAAAATTTTTAAATTTAAAATTTAAAAAAAAAAGTGGGGTAATTTAAAATTGTTATAACTCAAAATATTATTTGCCGATTTTCAAAATTTTTTCCATTTCATTAAACAGAAATATATGAGTTTTAATTTTGATACAGCCTTTTTTTAAATATCTGTTTAAACAATTAAAAATATTTAGAGTAAAAATTTAAAAAAAAAAATTATGTAACTTATTTTTAAAAAATCATAGTTTCAAAAGTAAATTTTTTTCAAATTTGCTGTATCAAAATTAAAGTAAAATAATTGAAAAAGACACGTTCCAAGATTGAAACATTTATCTTTAACGGTTCTTGATTTTATAACAATTTAAAGACGAGAAATGGTGAAAAAACCCATCATTCAAAAAAACTCATTTAAAAATTTAAACAAAGTTACATTAAAATTAAAACCACATGTAAATATATTTTATAAATCAATAATACCTCAAATACAGAGCTAAAATTAAATGAAAGTTGGAAAATTACATAAGTAATGAGCTACGAAATCCAACTTAGTCTCATGGATGTTAGAGTGATTCCGACAGATGTTAACATTTACGGTTTTAACGGATTCCCAACCCTTTATCGTTTGCGGCATTCTTGTAAAGGGGATTAGAAACGCGGAATACCCTTGTTAGAACTTTAGTTTCCTTTTTTCAATATCAAATTAAAGCGGAATTTATATCAGGAACGTGCCAAATTTAAGTTCAAACAAATACTGACTCCATTGCTCATTTCATTTATTTATTGAACGATATAAACAAACACCAGAGTAGAATATATTAAGGGGTCAGGTACCTTTTAAAAGTTAAAAGACTTGACAAACATATCCATATTTTTAATCATCAGTACTTATGAAAATAATTTATTCAGAAATATAAAGGATTATAAGAAATGAATATAGGACCTTTTTCTTGGAAAAATTGTATACGTTTAATTAAAATGACACGATAGGGTGGGTGTTCCAAGAATCGCCCCTGTGCCTAATATCGCCTACTCGTGTTTCCAAAGTATGATTCGCGCTATGTATGAGGAAAATGCAGTAACTTCTTCTAATATCGCCTACTCGTGTCTCCAAAGTATGATTCGCGCTATGTATGAGGAAAATGCAGTAACTTCTTCTAATATCGCCTACTCGTGTCTCCAAAGTATGATTCGCGCTATGTATGAGGAAAATGCAGTAACTTCTTCTAATATCGCCTACTCGTGTCTCCAAAGTATGATTCGCGCTATGTATGAGGAAAATGCAGTAACTTCTTATGATTCGCGCTATGTATGAGGAAAATGCAGTAACTTCTTCTAATATCGCCTACTCGTGTCTCCAAAGTATGATTCGCGCTATGTATGAGGAAAATGCAGTAACTTCTTCTAATATCGCCTACTCGTGTCTCCAAAGCATGATTCGCGCCATGTATGAGGAAAATGCAGTAACTTCTTCTAATATCGCCTACTCGTGTCTCCAAAGTATGATTCGCGCTATGTATGAGGAAAATGCAGTAACTTCTTCTAATATCGCCTACTCGTGTCTCCAAAGTATGATTCGCGCTATGTATGAGGAAAATGCAGTAACGTCTTCTAATATCGCCTACTCGTGTCTCCAAAGTATGATTCGCGCTATGTATGAGGAAAATGCAGTAACTTCTTCTAATATCGCCTACTCGTGTCTCCAAAGTATGATTCGCGCTATGTATGAGGAAAATGCAGTAACTTCTTCTAATATCGCCTACTCGTGTCTCCAAAGTATGATTCGCGCTATGTATGAGGAAAATGCAGTAACTTCTTCTAATATCGCCTACTCGTGTCTCCAAAGTATGATTCGCGCTATGTATGAGGAAAATGCAGTAACTTCTTCTAATATCGCCTACTCGTGTCTCCAAAGTATGATTCGCGCTATGTATGAGGAAAATGCAGTAACGTCTTCTAATATCGCCTACTCGTGTCTCCAAAGTATGATTCGCGCTATGTATGAGGAAAATGCAGTAACTTCTTCTAATATCGCCTACTCGTGTCTCCAAAGTATGATTCGCGCTATGTATGAGGAAAATGCAGTAACTTCTTCTAATATCGCCTACTCGTGTCTCCAAAGTATGATTCGCGCTATGTATGAGGAAAATGCAGTAACTTCTTCTAATATCGCCTACTCGTGTCTCCAAAGTATGTTTCGCACTATGTATGAGACAATGCAGTAACTTCTTAGTTCTGGATTTGTACTAACAGCGGCGCTAGCGACAACGCTCTTATCACTGACAACAGAAACTATATGGCGTCTGAAGTTGTTTTGGCTGTTGTTTTCGTAAACTTTGGCTCCAAAGAATCAGAATCCAGTGAATGACCAGGTAGGTGCATTCAAATTCGAATTTTGCTTATACCATTTGAAAGTGCATTAAACAGAGACTTTGCTAGCAACGCCTTTTAACAGGTGCTCCTAATTTCGCCTGGTAAGAGGAACAGAGGTAGGCGATATTAGGGGCCGCTCTGGGGCTCACTGGAAATTTCAATTTTTCCAATTTAGCTACATAACTTAAACTGGCACTGGTTAAGATCAAAATGAAGTCAACTGATGCAGTAGTTTTCTCTCACGGACTGCCCAAAGAATCGGCTTAGCAACTTAAATATACAGGGTTGGAAAGAAAGGAACTGAGTGGAAGAAAGAAACTGAGACACTTCCCTATCTTCAGGATCATTTATTTATGTTGCTGAAAATGCTCTCCATTAGCCACTATACACATTTGCACTCTGGACTGGATTTCTCGCTGCACATTGTGCAACATCCACTCTTTATGACCTGACAATTTTCGAAATCGTGACCAAACAAATGTTCATTTTCTACATTTTGTTTTAAGTATTAATGTGAGAAAGGTGTCTTTTCTTACGAAATCTATAATGCTGAACAACTTTGTAACTCACTTTTTTTCCGTATCCTGTACCGTTTTTGAGATAAAAATGCTCATTCCAAAATTTTCCGATAGATGGCGTTGTAAGTTGTTTCATCGAGTAGCGCATAACCTTTTTACTATGCCTAGACACCAACTTTATGGCCTAAACTGTCACCGTTTAGAAATTAAGGGGGGGGGGGTAACGGATATAGGTGAGAACCCTGTATATATTTTCCCTTTAAATTGGTGTTCCTGTCAGTCATTGGTCCCAATTAGACAACATTTGTATCTATTTATATGCATAGTTGTAACCCGACTTACGCGATTTTTCGTCAGTCCCACCTATCGTGTTTTTGTCTCGGTTGTAAACTAAGTTGAGGTGAACTTATGTTTGCACTGTTAACACGCTTCAATATTCTTTCATAATTGACTGTATTTCAATTGTACTCGTATTACTGAGCTCCAGAAGTGAAAAGATTTCAGGTTGGACCTTTTTTGCTTATATTTGTCATAATAAAGGAAAACCGATCGCAATTTGCGTTTAACTTAAAACGAAATTTTACCATCATATCTTTATTTAAGCATTATTCCACACAAAGTAAATATTTAATGGATGAATCTATTGTTTCAATAGAATAGATAAGCTAAAAATAAAAAGTATTGGACGTCAAACATCAGTTGGCGAACAGAGAGCAGTTTCTGGTTTAGGGGCCGTTCAAGTATTACGTAAGCATTCAAGGAGGGGGGAGGGTTCAAGCTTTGCTTATTTTTACTGATGGGGGGGGGGGGGATCAGAGCGATGCTTACATAAGACAGAAAATCTGCACGTAAGAAGAGTGCGTTGCGATTCTCTCCTGACCACATATTTACTTACATTCGCATTATACTGTTTACAGTAAAACCGGTCCTGATTTATCCGGCCCTGATTTATCCGGATCTCCGGATAATGCGGATCAGATTTGTAGACATTATTTTTATTTAGTGTTCACATTAGATAATAATTTTTAACTGTGACAGTAAGAACGTAACTACAAGTACGCCAAATATTCGCATTTTTAGTTTGATTCAATGGACAGTTTCTGCATGGATTGTACAATAAATTATCGTAATAAAATGCTTTATGTCGAGTTTAAGAAAGCTTTACTAGACTTACCAATTCTTTGTTAAGAAATGACGTGAAAAGTTCTTTTTATATTTTTTAATGTCTTATAAACAATACCATGTAATTTTGTTACAAAACATAGTTTTTTTATCGTAATAAATGGTAAGTCTGCTTAGTTAAGGACTTAGTTTTGCTTATTACCCATATAACCCGGATTATCTAGATTCCTATGGTCCCAGTTAGTCGGGATAAACGAGATTTTACTGTACTTTCAAAAAATTATTAAATACCTTTAGAACGTTTATTTAATTCTGACGGTTTTTCTTTATTGTTCATTGTATTTACTGTCAATTATTTAATGTCTATTATTTTTACTTAGAAAAGTACAGTAAATTTAATGATTGAAAAAAAATCGTTTGGCCTGCGATTTAGTGACAAAAAATTAGAACGTTTATTTAATTCTGATGGTTTTACTTTATTGTTCATTGTATTTAATGTCAATGATTTAATATCTATGATTTTTACTTACAAAAGGACAATTAATTTAATGACTGAAAAAAATAATCGTTTGACCTGCAATTTAGTGACAAAAAATTAGAACGTTGATTTAATTCTGACGGTTTTCCTTTATTGTTCATTGTATTTACTGTCAATGATTTAATATCTATGATTTTTACTTAGAAAAGGACAGTAAATTTAATGATTGAAAAAAATAATCGTTTGGCCTGTGATTCAGTGACAATAAAATTTAGTGACAGTAAAAATTAGAACGTTGATTTAATTCTGACGGTTTTTCTTTATTGTTCATTGCATTTATTGCCAATGATTTAATATCTATGATTTTTACTTAGAAAAGAAGAGTAAATTTTATGATTGAATGCAAAAATCACTGTGCCTGCGATTAGGGACAAAAAATTGCCAAATCGAATTTTGTAATTTTCGATTTTTAACTCTATATACAGAAATAATTAATCTTTTTTACTACACTGAAAATCTTTAGAATTCAAAATAAGGATGTGTTGGCCGAATAACGCCTGTTTTTCAAAAAAAAATTTCAAAATTGTTAGAATTTTTCAAAATACTCCATGCGTATTCCATATCCTTTAAAATCCTTAAGGCTGTTGTATACTAACCTAATTGGATTCGCTCACCTCAATGTTAACCTGTGGAAAAATGTGTCCAAGGATAGCTTTAAATACTTACTAAGCACGAGGCCACAGAAACACGTTAATTTGTTCATTCCGAGGAATCTCTCTAGCTCTCTGTCTCTAATATTTTTATTTTTAATTATGTTTGTGAGATATAGAATTACACCTGACTGAAATTGTTTGTTTCGCGCTGTTGGGTAACCCTATTTCTTTTACTACTGGGATCAATAATAATGTTTTGAAGTGTATTTCTCTCTTCTTTATGCAGTCGAACCCCGTTATAACGAACTTCAAGGGACCAAAGCTTTTGTTCGCTTTTTCCGGTGGTTCGCTATATTCGAACCATTAAGAAAAAGGCTAGAGTTCACAAAATGTATAACTCAATAGTTGCAATGTGTATTCAATAATGATGTATTAAAAAATGCTAAAATCTATTAAAAATGATTATTAATGAATTAAATCGACTAAAATCGATTACATTAAACTGACACAATACTAATAAAATTATGTACAATAGGAAAACGGCGGGAACCGAAATTTAGGTTCGTTATATCCGTGAGTTCGTTATATACGGGGTTTGCTGTAACGCGGTTCGACCCTATTAGGACATTATTTTAACATTTTGCAACGTGTTCAGTATAATTTGTGTACAGTCGATCCCCGTTATAGTGAACTTCAAAGGACCGGATAAAGCTTTTGTTCGCTTTATCCGGTGGTTAAGAAAAATGCTAGAGTTCACAAAATGTATAACTCAATAGTTGCAATGTGTAATCAATAATGATGTATTAAAAAATGCTAAAATCTATTAAAAATGATCATTAATGAATTAAATCGGCTAAAATCGATTACATTAAACTGACACAGTACTAATTAAATTATGTACAATAGGAAACCGGCGGGAACCAAGATTTTCGTTCGTTATATCCGTGAGTTCATTATATACCAGGTTCGCCAGAACGGGGTTCAACTCTATTAGGATTTTCAACATTTTGCAATGATGTGTTCAGTATAATTTGTGTATTAATTCATTTATTTACTATCAAGCCGTTATGTTTGGACGGGTACCAACTAGTTTCTTCTTTACGTCATAAATGACCCTTTAAATGAATTTGTGGGTGTGTGGGTGTGTGTGGGGGCGGTGGGAGGTTGGGGGTCGTATGATGCGTGGAAACCATTGAAGGGGGCGAGACTCGAAAAAGTTTGGAAAACAGGGGCGTAACTTGGCTGGGGCAACCGGGGGCCCCCAAGTAGGGATGCGACATCGATGTCGATGTTTTCAAATCATCGATGTTTTGATAAATACATCGATGTTTTAAATATCGATTTATAGAAGCCGATGTTCTTTAACATCGATGTTCTGCACTCGATGTTTTACGTTGTCTCGATGTTTGTTTGTTTTTAATGAAAATGTACCATAATAAAACAATTTACCACGTAGCATAATTTTCACACTCAGTAAATGTAAGTCTGAATTCTGAAAAGGACGAATACGAAAGGTGGAACGATTCCTTAGCAAACAAATAAATGGCAGTCAATTACCAATGAACCAATCAGAGCGCTTGGAATGTTCCTGATACTCCAGAATCTTCCATGGGGTTTATTTTACAAATAGTATATACACGAGAGCAGCCATTTAAGCTTTTGTTTTGTTCTGGTTTTATATAAGTTGACGTTAATATTATTAGTAAGATGCCTCCCATAAGTACCGTTTTGAAATTTTTTTGCAAAACCTCTAACAAATTGGCAAAATGCAATATTTGCCTTAAGTCCCTCAAAACTTCTGCCAATACCACGAATTTATGTGGACATTTGAAGGCAAAACATGACGATATTTACAACGAGAATTTTGAGTCATCAATGTAGCCCAAGGCAAAAGCAACCAAATTTTTGTCATTTGTGTCAGCCCAATCAGAGTAAAATTAAATCTCCCCCCCCCCCACGACTAACCGAAGTAACATTAATGTTAGAGATTACTAAACCAATTTTAAAAAATGGATGTTCTAAAACATCGATGTTTAAAAACATCGATGGTTTTGGGGCGATGTTTTATTGGCATCGATGTTTTAATATTGAATATCGATGTTTCAAAACATCGATGTTGCATCCCTACCCCCAAGACAGGGGGTAAAAAATAAAGTCGTAATATTTCAGGAGGCCCAATTTGCGTCTTTGCCCAAGGTCCCTAAATGCCTAGCTACGCCCCTGATGGGAAACACTGTACTAGATGAAGCACTAACAGAAGTGATGAATTGTATTCATACGATCAGAGCAAGACTTCAAAATCGTTCGCTCGAGACGTCTCCGTTCAGCATTCCTTTCGAATATTCCTCTTGCGGCATTCTTTCCTTCAGCCGTCACTCGACCGTTGCGGGCATATGGTGAGGTGTCTGGAGGAGCCAGCTGCCAGCCACTTAACAGTTATCTTTCTGCAGTTTTTCTTACCCCGCCGGATTTTCCTTGTGGGAGATTTTTAATTGCGCATCTGTGCGATCGGCGGCGCGTTTGCGGTTTGACGAAGGTGTTTAGGGAGCGCCAAGTGCGCTTGGAAATTGTATCGCCTCGATTGCTCTTGTGGCTGAATCATTGATCCGGTGGTGAAATGTTTGAACCCGGGGTCAAACGCTTATGACGGGTCAAACGCTTATTGCTGTGTGAGACGAGCCTTATGGAGTTGGAAATCGATTGTATATTTTTATAGACTAAATACCGTTCAAATGTACGCATATATATATATATATATATATATATATATATATATATATATATATATATATATATACCCGATAGTCTTTCATAGTCTTTCCAAACACATAATTAGTTGTTTTAGATTTAATGAATAGCTTGTTCTGTTGCAATTAATTAGTAATAAAATAAAATAAATAATATAAATAATTTTATTTAGTGAATATAACTACTAAAATAGTATAGTCATTAAGACTAAATAATACTCAATAATTAATAACAATAATAATATTAAGTAAAAAATAATAATAATAATAAAGAATAAATAGTAATAATTTACTCTTAGTAATAATAATAATACATAATTAATTTAGGTTAATATGTCCTATAACACAGTCTCCATAGTAAGTCTGCATCTATGTATCCATTAACTCCATGGTTGCAAGGTTTGTGACGTCAGTCTTCTTGCGGTTTCCTTCTCTTAACTTCAACTTTGTCTAGCGCCAGGCTTGGTGTTCTTTGATTGAGCAATTTTTTATTCAATTCTTCTGTTTCTTATGAATTGTCCGGTGTCTAAGCATGTTTATTGGTTAGATCATACTTATCAGGAACAATCCATTGGATTTTAGACAGTATCGTCACCGCTGATGAAGAGATGCTGCTTAAAACCTTTTTGATACTTATCTTTTCATGTTTTTAGTTCCTGGCTGCAAGGAGAAATAGAGCTTATGCTGATTTTTCACTTTCAACTTTGTCTTTTATATATATATATATATATATATATATATATATATATATATTATATATATATATATATATATATATATATATATATATATATATGGTGGAGTCCCGATAATACGAAATGATTGGGACCAGACCCTTTTCGGATTAAGTGAAATCATTCTTATAATATACTAAAATTACATAATAACATGTGATTGCATAAGTATTACATATTTCGTATGATTGCTAAGTTTAATTTATAAGGTCTGTTCAAACATTACCAAATCTCTGGACGCAGTGTGTGATAAGAGAGCGGTACGCTGCCTAATACAGTTCAGTAGAGTGTAAGTTGTTTGTACAGTACAGTCTAAGATTTTTGACGATCAGTAGGTTGTTGAAATGGATTTCAAAGAACCGGTCAACGTCTCAGACGAGAGTGAAGGTGATGCAGACGGTGACAGCGAGCAGAGGGTATCCCTCTCAGACGCCGCGGCTGCATTTTATGTAGCGCTACATAATTTGGCGTAATTTGGCCTCAAGGGAGGGGTTCTCTTCGACGAAAAAATTTTAACAGATTTTCTCAAACCAATGTAGTTCAGCAATAATTAGTTCAGTGCATTGTCTAACTTTGAATTTTCTTGTAATTTTCAGAAATATACTTTATATTACTAAGTATCACTGTGGTTTTATTGTAACCTTAGTTCTTTTAGACTTTTGGTTTCGGATTAAGCGCACTTTCGGACTACCGAAGTTCGGATTATCGGGACTATACTGTATATATATATATATATATATATATATATATATATATATATATATATACAGTGGTACCTCGACTTACGAGTCTAATTCGTTCCATGACTTAACTCGAAATACTCGTATCTCGAATCAATTTTCCCCATTGAAATGAATGGAAATGCCATTAATTCGTTCCGGGCTCTCCCCAAACACCGCAATTTTTTTGTTACATGATTTTAAATAAGAAAAACTTGCTTATAAAATACAAACATTGTATAAAAACGCAATACAATAGATTGTACTGCAATAAATTTGTTTTATTAAGTGTAATGTACAACATTTACCTTGGAGATCAGACTTGAAGATGCTGATGGAAGAAGAGGAGAAAGGTTGAACTGAAAAATTAAATCTTATTCATTGATTTTTGATCTTTTTGCCCCGTTTTCCTCACTTTCGCTTTTATTACCAGCTACTCAAAGTGAACGAGTGAGACACAGAAGCTGGGCGATTGTTGCATCGTTCACTGTGGATGTAATGTCCAGATTCTTCTTTCTGAGAATCCGAAGAACGTTTTCTCAGAATCCAATCTCTCGGTTTAAGACTGGATGGTAGTCTCAGAATAATGTTATACAATTGTATAATAATTGTACATAAAGGTTGTAAATATTATATGCTTCTTGTGTTCTCATTTGATGAGCACGTAACATGACATTCGCTGCTCAAACTAGCGGTGGGATCTCTGAAGCTTGCTCGTAACCCGAATTTTAGCTCGTAACTCGAAGCAAAACATCTACCGAGAGAATGCTCGTAACTCGACAAACTCGTAACTCGAGACACTCGTAAGACGAGGTACCACTGTATATATATATATATATATATATATATATATATATATATATATATATATATATATATATATATATATATACACAGACAGACAGGTAGCCCTTCTGCAGCACGGCATCTTGCAAAAATGGTTTCGCTCTAACACGATAGGAAAATTGCGGGAACCCTCGTCTAACACTGCAAGCTGTAATACGGTTTCGCTCTAACACAATAAAAAAATTGCGAAAACCTTTGTACAACACTGTACTTCTACAGCACTAGATAACATGAATTTTGTTTAACACATTTAAAAAAAAATACCTTAAAATAATGACGGGAAGGAACAATGAACGCCAGTAGCTTTAATGAAAATATATAAACAAATTATAATTTATTCATTTATAACTCTATTCCGATGTCATAGCGGAAAGCGTCATGCACGATTTACACGTGCGACGTAATACCCCACGTGGAATTCGTGCTGATGACGTCGGCAGATGCACTTTTGATTTTGCTTAGATTAACCCTTCAGCGGGCGGGCCAATTTTTGGAACACCACCAGGCGCGCGTTGCACAAAGTGCAACGTCTCTTTCAATATTGATTATTCCTTTTGTAATAAACTTCTTTTTTTCAAATTAAAAAATAATTCTGCGCTTTATGACAACATATAAAATGTTGATAATATTGAGATATATTTATTATTAAGGGGGTCCAGGACACATTTAATTTTTTTATTTATTTATTGAGTTAAAATTTTGAATTTTTTTGTTATGGTTAACCATATAATTTGTAAACAAAATCACATCATAAAACTTCTCAAAAAGTTTTTAAAAAATTTTTAAATTTAAGATTTTTAATAAAAGTGGGGTAATTTAAAATCATTATAACTCGAAATATTATTTGTCGAATTTCAAAATTTTTTCATTTAATTAAACAGAATTATATAAGTATTATTTTTCATTCACCATTTTTTAAAATATTAATTTTTAAAAAATTAAATATATTTAGATGAAAAATTACAAAAAAAAAAATTATGTAACTTATTTTTAAAAAATCATATTTTCAAAAGTAAATATTTTTTTTCAAATTTCCTGAATCAAAATTAAATTAAAATAGTTGAAAAAGACACGTTACAAGTTTCAACCATTTATCTTTTACGGTTCTTGACTTATAACAATTTAAAGAAGAGAAATAGGGAAAACCCCATCATGCTAAAAAACGCACTTACAGATTTAAACAACGATTGGCTACTATTAGAATGTTGAAAAAAAAATAACAATTTTTCCTGGTCAAATTAAGATAGAAACATTATTTAAACGGAATTTTTAAGCGTAAAAGAACAAAGAAAATTTTACTGCTATAAATTGTTTTTCGAAAATTCGAAATATTTTGTGTCCTGGACCCCCTTAAAGGCCAAAGAATGCAGATACAATCGCCTTATTTCAAAACTGTCCAGTTCAATGCATCTAAGGACAACTTGCGAATCGATTCCTATTATCCAAAAACCTAAAAAAACAATGAGATTATTCATCTTTGATATGCGAAATACCGTGTAATAGCTCCATATTTGATCTACTACATCAACTCATAATTTTGTCGTATTGCAATCCAATATAACGGCTGGTTTATCATGGTTAAATCACGACTAACAATGAATAGAAAGGAATACAAGGGTCAGAAAATAAGACGTGCATTAGAAAGGACGTAGCTATAAATAGAAACTACCTAGAATGTTCAAACCTAGTAAAAACAAGCAATTCAAAATTACGAAAATGTTGCACTTTATACACGGGCACGCCCGCTGAAGTGTTAATGTACATTTTGATCTCTTTATGCAGTAACTAGCTGAAAACCCGCGCTTCGCTACGGAGTACATTCAAATTAAATACAACGGTCAACGTATGCAATTTATGCCAAAAAATAAATATATATATTTATAATAAATGCGATGATCAATGTATACAATTGATGTAAAATATATATCTATCTATATATATATATTTATAAAAAAATCGTAAGGGATATGCATTTTTTTTGGATAATATCCAATCGTCTGCTGCATTAGAAAGAGAAAAAAATATTTTTTTTATCTATTTAGTTGTTATGCACGTGACGATAAATTTATTGAAAGTACCAGAAAAAGAAATCACGTGATCAGCATTTAATAAATTAAATTCTAAAAATTAATCTTTAAAAATTCACCAAAAATCAGGAAATGGAGGTAAAAATTCGAAAAAGATTTTCATTTTGAAGGAATTTTTATGATCTTTCTCGTGATATAAATTTTATAACCCTCAATGTATTATTTTAAATGCAAACGTAAAAAAGTTTAAAAAAGCAGCTTAAAAATTTAATTTTAAAAAATCTAAGAAGAATTTTTGAAAAATCTTTCTTAGTGCACCCCTACACTATTAGAAGAATCGCCATGCAAAATTTCAGCCCTTTAGGTCCAGCGGTTTGGTCTGTGCGTTGTATGTCAGTCAGTCAGTGAACGAATGAATGAGTCAGTTACGGAACTGTTTTATATATATAGATTTGATTTGATCCGGTTATGCCAGAGTAATGTAAATAATTTGTAAAAGTATACATTAAACGTGTAGTTAGAATATACCGCGTGGCAGGACTTAGTTCTTTCGATTCGTCTACCCATCCGCTGAAAGAAGCCGAAATTTCAAAAGGGAGCTACCAAAGTGTCTATCTCTATACAGTGAAATCTGCAATGACTTTGTATGAACCAGCAAACAAACCAAAATTACAGATTTTTTTTTAAAAAGGGGATAGATGATGCAAAACATCTAAAGAAAAAGTTTCTGAAAGTGAAGATGATATCGTTCAACCGAAAAAACGTTCTCGTTTGATTGTACTGAGCAGCGATGAGGTTGGTTGGTTGGTTGGGGTTTTATGGCGCAAGATCCAAAATAGGGTATAAAGCGCCAAACATAAGACTAGAGCCAAAAGAGAGCACAAAAAGAGTCGCCAAGGTCGAACCAACGGTGAAATAACAGATTTATAACCAACACTAATAAATATAAAAACGAGTAACCGTGAAAAACTGTATAAAAGGTATGATAAAAATTATGTATAAACATGTTAGAATGATGATATATACAAGGTAATATAGAAAGATGATATGTAGAGTGCTAAAAATAAGGTGATATATAAGGTGGTATAACCAATGATAGATAAAATTGATAAAAAAATTATAAACAGGGAAAGATATATTTGTAAAACGCAATAAAAGTTTAACTATAAAATCAAAGGCTAAAGCACAGACTGTGTATAAAACCAGTAAAAAATAAGAAGGCAAACAGAGTAGGATGAGAGGGGGGGGGGGTCTCCCTAGCAGCGATGAGGAAGGAATTTATAAAAATTAAGGTCACATTGAATGAAAATAATATTTTTTGTTTCTTTTCGTTTTGTGTTATACATACATTTATATTTTTATAAAAAAATAAGTTGCTTATATGGAATATTAAAAAAAAATGTTTGTTTTTAGTAAGTTTTCGGAACGTAACCCCCCTTTTTGTACAGGCTCTGGGTCTCATATAACAGGGCTGGCCAACCTTTTTTAGTTGGCGATCGACTTTTCTATAATTTATTATTCGGCGATCGACTAGTTCTCATTTTTTAAATTGAAAATGAGCCGCTTATCACTAACATAGTCCATATATTTATGAAATTATGGCTCGCGATCGACTAAAATGTCGAAGATCGACCGGTTGGCCACCCCTGTCATATAACACGGTTTCACACAACACGGAGTTTTCTAGGAACCTATCTATCGTGTTATAGGAGGGTTACTTGTATGTGTGTATATATATATATATATATATATATATATATATGTTTCATTGAAGATCAGACATATGCTTGAGGATGAATATAACTATTAACTAAAGAATATTTAGATTGAAAAACTTAATTGAGAGATTTTTTATTTCACAGCAAAAGTTACTTTTTTAATTTGCCGAAAACATGAAAAAATGACATATCAACATCTGCCATAATGCCACAGAATGTATATATATATATATATATATATATATATATATATTTTCTTTTTTTTTCTATATCGAAGTCAGTCCGAAATTACCTCGATTAAATCAAACCTCAGTATATCGAAATCCTCGATAATTAAAAGTTCTCTCGTTCCCCTTGAGGTTCGATATATCGAGGTTCCACTGATATATATATATATATATATATATATATATATATATATATATATATATATACACATACTCAGTGTTTTTTTTCTAAAAAAAATAGGTGGGTATACTGTGTTTTCTCAAATAAACGTGCATATTTTTAGTACCGTGCTTTCACAGGCCATAGGGGAACAAAAACTCGAAATTAGATAAAAATACTTTTCGTTATTTATCAACAATTGATTCTAAGTTTCTAAGTTAAGCTAAGTTTGGTTAAGCTAAGACAAAATAATACTTAATAAAAGGGGGGGATACGCCGTATATATATATATATATATATATATATATATATATATATATATATATATATATATATATATATATATATATATATATATATATATATATATATATATATATATATATACATACATACATACATACATACACACACATATATATATATATATGTCGCGTTTCACCACATGACTTTCCATAATAACACACAAGATGCATAAAAGACGAGGCAGAGTTCTATAAAATTGCAGTCCTTTATTTCTTTGGAAGTTATGGCTGATACAGGGCTTCCTTCTAGCATGACGCAGAGGATACATGTGTTCACATATAGAGACGACAACAGAATGAATCTGTTCTCTTAGCCAGGGGCTGTACCAAACAATTCAGCGACTGTTTACATAAACATAGATATTTGTCGTGGGTGGTAGGCGGGTACAATTCTTAGAAACATATGGGTGCGTTTTATCTTTATGGTATTGTTTGACACTTTGGATTGCTTTATATCTGGCACCTGCAGCCATTATCTCTGAGATATTGTGAACTGAGGATTTAGATGAATAGAGACGGGTTATGGTAATCCTTCTGGAGCGGCACGGCTCTATATTTCTATCAACTGGTTTGGATTTATAGTGGTGTTTATCCCATACTTTTCACCCTCTGCTGCGGTTATTTGCCAGAATGTATATTTCTGGGACTTGCAGATGTTCACTTGCTGTTGGGTGGGCTATTTTGAGAAAAGGGGCTATCTTAACAGATGTGGGGACCCGAATTATAGAAATAGACGAGATTTAAACTTATAATGTCATATATATATATATATATATATATATATATATATATATATTTATATATATATATATATATATATATATATATATATATATTAAAAAACTAGTAATTTCTTAATTAAATACTCTTAACATTTAAAAACTATTAATTCTGCACTATTCAAAATAACATACAACTTTTAAATCTCTTAAATTATTTAATTCTCCTTGGGCATTCGTGTTAAATTCCAAAATATATTCCCAAATTCTAGTATTTTCGTCCCATTAAAACTTAGATAACAAAAACAGGCGATTTTATTCAAGATGGCTGACTTTTTAACGAAATTAGACGCGGCGCGGCGTAGGGTTCTATTTAGATCAGCTTTATACATAGACAACAACTTTAAACCAATCAACTATTAAATCACGCCCTTTTGCCACGTGATGGAATGAAGTTTATATAAGTTCAAGCATACCTCGGAGAGAGAGATTTTGGCGTGGCGCTGTTGCCTAGTAAACCGCCGTCATCGATGTCAATAAATGGATAAATAAACGTATGTGTTAAATGAAGAGAATCGTCTTTCTGGTTACGACTACAAGTTTTTGAGGTGTGACATGCCGACTCCGGTCTCCGTTAACATGGGACTGGGTCGGTATGTTATATATATATATATATATATATATATATAGTGAAACTTCTCTAAACGGCCCTATTTTGTTCAGAACTAATTAAAGACCCCTTGTTAATTATTTAACTAAAATTTGCTGTAAATATGCTATATAATATAATTTTGAAACCATGATCTTTTTTATTTTAATTTTTGTTCATTTTTACCTTAAATGAAATACAAATACATATTAATATGTATTTAAATATTCGTCTTAGACAAGATTTGATTAAAAACAAGAGCAAAAAATCTGCGAAAAATTTACGTATGTTTTATAAACCTTTTGAGGTGATATTTTTGGCTGTTTCTTAGCCTTTCCGATTCGCCACAAAGCTTTGGGGCTCTTAAGATTACCGGCGAGGGAAGCTTCACTGCAACCGTGCGGTTCCGTGATTAATGCGTACCGGTCGGTAAAGTCTGGCCGCAGTCTGAATACAAGTTATCGGATTCATTTTCATAATGTATAAATCAGCGAGTGCTGACCAAATCGGGATTTCGGGCATTGATCTTTGAAACCACTTCGATCGGAATGGATGGGGGGCGGTTGCAGTTATCTACCATTCCTTGTATAATAATATGCACAAAAGCACCCATTGTGTTGAGTTTGTACGGCGCCCCTTTACTTGTGGGAGAACTGCTGTTTGCGTACACGCTGCTTGTCGATAATGTATTGCACGCTGCATTGTAGCAGCGAAAAAAGTACATCCAACTCTTTTTTCACACGGTAGATACGTTCCTCAGAAAGCCGTGTAAAAATAAACCGTGTAAATAAAAGATACTTTTTCTATAGTAAAATCGGGGATACGTTCCATGTCATCCGAAAACGGTGTAAGATGGAATAAAGAAATATATTTAGTTCGAAAAACCGTGTAAAAAATAGCATTGAAACTGCTGTAAGAGTTCTGATATACATACGTACATAATATGTATTTTTATTGAGCAATTTAGTTCAAAATACATAATTACCATGTTTTTATTAACTCGCTTTCTTGTTTGTTTGTTTGTCCCGTACAAATCTTGCATTCGATTTTTAACTAACTTCCCGACTAGCTAGACATTTGAAACTTTTAGAATAGCTCAGAACACGCTGACAATGTCTTATTTTAATACTTTTAGACATCTTTAAGTAGGATTGAATCCATTTTCAGTTAATTTTGTTTTGTGAACTGGTGCAGCCATCTATCGGCCGAAATGGGAACGAAAAGTTAAACGCAAGATAACTTCCAATTATTTTCACTTTCTTTCAGGTTGATGGGATAATTCATCGAAAAATTTTTTAAAAAGTTTTTATTAATGCATAGAATTGTCAAGTTTATATGATTCAAAAGAAAATTTAAAATCATGGTATATAAAAAGTTCTTTTTATCTTGTAATTATTCTTAGGTAAAATTAGTCGCGCAAGCAAACAACAACAATGAAAAAAAGAAATCTGGAAACGATAAATAAAAAATACTAGGTAAATGCAAAATTAAGCATAGAATATTTCAAATTAAAAATGGAAGTAAAAAAATAATATTTAGTAATTATATTATTTGTTAAAATGAATTTTTTTACTGCACGTTGCTATGTAACGGGGAAAAAGTACATCCAACTCTTTTTTTACACAGTAGATACGTTCTTCAGAAATCCGTGTAAAAATAAACTGTGTAAAAAAAAAAAAAGATACGTTTTCTATAGTAAAATGGGGGATACGTTCCATGTCATCCGAAAACCGTGTAAGAGGAAATAAAGAAATATATTTAGTTTGAAAAACCGTGTAAAAATAGTTATGAAACTACTGTAAAAGTACTGATATACATACGTACATAATATGCATTTATAGCGTATATTATGTACGTTTATTGTACGTACATGATATGCATTTTTATTGAGCAAATTTAGTTTAAAATACATAATTCTTAGGTAAAATTAGTCGCCCAAACAAACAACAACAATCTCTCTATTCTAAAAAAAAGTAACTGGCGCTGCCGCTGCCACTGCCGGCAACGCCGCTGTCAAAAGCTTGTCACGCTATCTCCTACGAAACCACTGGGGGTATGGGGTCGAGACCGATACCAATCGATGCAGAACAATGTGGGGAAGAAAGTAAGACATGTCTCATATTCGTCGGACTTTAAGTTTTTTTTAATTTTATGTTTTGTGGGAAAATATTGACTTTCATGTTCAGATTACGATAACTCGCCTAAAAAGGATCGTAGATTTTGTTTTTTTACAATCTAAGACTACAGACATTTCTCCTTCAAACAAGACCTCATTTGTTTAAAAATAATTTAAAACAGACTGATATTTTTATTAAAATTGAAAACCCACTTTTTGGAAAAATTTATGCGTTTCGAGATATATAAATTCGATGCTCTCAGACTTATTATGTTACAAAGAAAATATTTATATCAACTGGAAGATGAAAGCTTTCTCATTCATATAAACTTCATTTCAAGTCTCTATCTTAAAATTCCGATTTTTAATTGAATTTTAAAGAAATACTTCAAAAAAATCTTCTCATTCGCTTCCTTTGCAGAAGGACATGAAAGAAGATCCAATTTGTCACCCATAGGCGGGCTTCATCCATTTCGCCGGGAGGGGGGGGGAAGCTTCAACTGTAAACAAATGAATGACTCAATCGCTGTAAACAACTATTGAGTCATTCATTCACTTGATTCACCAGAGGAGCGAGCGTAGCGAGCCTATGGGCGAAGCCCCTAGTAAAATAAAAAAAAGAAATATGGAAACTCCAAATAAAAACATACTAACTTAATCCAAAATTAAGCATAGAAAATTTCAAATTAAAAATAGAAAAAAAAATGATATTTAGTTATTATATTACAGTCGAACCCCGTTATAGCGAACCCGATATATAGCGAACTCACGGATATAACGAACGAAAATTTTGGTCCCGCCGTTTTCCTATTGTACGTAATTTAATTAGCATTGTGTCAGTTTAATGTAATCGATTTTAGTCAATTTAATTCATTAATGATAATTTTTAATAGATTTTATAATTTTTTAATACATCGTTATTGAATACACATTGAAACCAAGGAGTTATACATTTATTGAACTCTACCATTTTTCTTAACGGTTCGAATATAGCGAACAAAACCTTTAGTCCCCTGAAGTTCTATATAACGGGGTGGGTTCGACCGTATTTGCTAAAATGAATATTTTTAAACGTAATTTCGCTTAACTGAAAACATAATTAAATTATAAATAATTGACAAAAATGACAACATAATATAAGTAACTTTACACTCGCAACCACTTTCAAGTAAAGAAATATTTGTCAGTATATATTTCTGTCAAAACGCGCATTGTCTTATGTTCATTAAACTAGAAGTGCTGCTAGTTTTTTAAGTGTGGTAATAGATTTTTGATATGCACATATTGTGGCGTCACTGTAAGGCTGATAAACTCTCTGAGGCATTTTGAAGAAATTTCACAACTATTGATCCATACCAAAGAAAGACAGAGTTCTAATTAAAAGCGAAAGCCAAATTTTTAAAACAAAAACATAACAAGTAGATTTATTTACAAAAAGAATTAAACGTTAAACACTTCCGACATAATCACTTAATTTACGTGCAGATTCACAAATACACGCTCCAGGGCCCATTTTCGGCCCAACAACACAGGAGCCTAGCAAAAACACGTCTAACCCGCTCGGATTTTATACAGCGTCTCCCTTCAATGTCTGGAATTTCAGAAGGGATGGAGGAGGCGGCAGATGCCGGCAGATTATCGGCTGACAGCTCTTTTTAGTCGCCGAACTTTACTACATTGCAGAACGTCAAGATGACAGCTTTAGTGGCTGCATCTGTGAGGAAAACGGTTTTTAATCCCCCCCCCACATGTTCCGAAACTGGTGGAACCGAACAAGACATTCCTTGAAAACACGCAGCTGTGTTCCAAGCGCTTGTGGGTTCTTTGGAAAAATAACATCATCTTTCCAGTACGCTACAATACATATGACAACAAATACAAGACAATGATTATGTGCAAGACAATGATTTTAAAATCGTGTTAGTCTAAGTCGATCCTTCCGCCTCCCACACCTTTCGGTTATAAGGCTCTGATAACTGCCCTTACGGCGGCAATCCACCTGGACCACAACAGAACAAGCAAGGGCAACCCGATAAGCTTAATGCAACAATAAAACAGGTCATTTAGTGGCAAACGACTAGTTTAATTTAAGTTAGCTAGTTAACAGCCGAAAAAGTCCATTCCTGGTTCCATTTGAACCTAGTCCTAGAATTTTTTATTATTTAATTATTCTTATATATATATATATATATATATATATATATATATATATATATATATATATATATATATATATATATATATATATATATACACACACATATATATATATACATAAATATATATACATATACATACATATATTTTTTACCATATGCCAGATTTACTCAAGTTTATTTATGATATACCTTAAACAACTACTGCGTATTAGCAGTATGACAAACAATGCAAATAATACACAATACAATAATATTCAACAAATAATAATAAACTGCTAGCCATAGTAAGCATACAATATTCAATATAATTATACTCAAATATTACAAGGATTAACACTATTCAAATCACAACAAACTTTTCAAATAGCATACTTAAGAACAATTTTTCCCATTTGATTGGTTTTCATGTGTAAAAATTGCTTTTAGAAATTCCTCTTTTTCTTCGCGGTTACTTTAATTTATTTTATTGTAAAAAGTGCATATAAAATTACTTTAAAAAATTTGATTCGTTTTCATTTACATCTATCATGCCTTCAACGCATTTTTTAAGGTATCCAAAAGTTATGGCTTATTTTTACGGAACTACCCATTAGAATAAAAAAAAAAGAATTATTTAAATAGAACTATCAATCATTGATTTCTATCATAGTATCATAGATTTCGATGTGTACACCTTTTGTAGAGCGACAAACGTCTAAATGGTAATCCAGTTCTCTCCAAGTGTTTCGTAGCATATCAGGAGTTATTACACGAATTGCTTGAATGATACGCTTCTTCAACTCGACCAGAGTTTCAATTTTTAGTTTACGCACAACGGGTGCTACAAAAGGTGTACACATCGAAATCTATGGCACTATTGTAGGAGTTAATTACCTAGAAGCAATGGATGCATGCATGGGTTGGAACAAGCAAGGAATACAACGCATTGACCTTAAACATACATTTATTTGATAACCCAAATTTCAATTAACTTGTCAGAGCTATTAATATTACAATTAGTTTCATATTAACAATTTTGACATACGATACCCAGAAGCAGAGGCAAACCATAGAGTCAAATATGATTTTTAGAGTCTATCGGGGAGGCACTTACTATAACGGATGTATGCAGCGATGATCGTAGCATCGGCGACCGGGACCCAGTATCATCTCCAGTGTAGGAACACCTTAGCGGGATATTCGCACTTCTCCAAGGCTATGGGGCAGACGAGAGTTTCCGACATCTAACTCTCAGGAACCCAATCTAAAATCCGTCTCCTTCTTTTCCGATTCCTTTCGTCCTTAGCGGAGCTGTTGTCCGTTTACAGGGGGGCCATTCTGGCACGCCCCTCACTTTCATTGGGCAGTGGGCTGTTTTTCTTTCAGTGATTCCTACCCCTAATTGGTTCTTTATTATACCGCCTCTGTCGCCTCTGTCCATCGTCTATGTAGTACCTCCCCCAACATACTTTTATTTTGCAAAACAACTTTGACCCTTCTCATCTGACGTTTTTACTGTGGGCCATAAAATAACGACCATCCATCTTGTAAAATTTAGACTTCAGACCGCTATCACTGGCCACACCGACAGCTATTCTTCTATTTTTTATTGGTTTACAATCCTGTATTTACCCCTGCCTCTGCATCCTTTATAATACATTCTTTATTGTCCACACACCGTGGAGAATTATACCATTTTCACTTCTACAACTATGATAGAAATCTATCATTGATATTAAAACTTGGCGAGATGTTGTTTCTATTTAAATAAATATTTTTAAATTCTAAAGGGTAGTTCCTTAAAAATAGTCATAACTTTTCGATACATTTAGCCCGGACGCCCTGAATTTTAGACGTCTAGCTACCATGCCTGCAATTTTTATATACTCGACCAGAGCAGACTTAATTTCCTATTTCTATATATAAAACTGTTCCGTAACTGACTGACTGATTGACAGATAACGCACAGACCAAACCGCTGGACCTAAAGGGCTGACATTTTGCATAGCGATTCTTCTTATAGTATAGGGGTGCACTAAAAAATATTTTTGAAAAACTCCTCTTTCATTTTTTAAAATTAAATTTTTAAGCTGTTTTTGTAACATTCTTTAAACTTTGCATTTAAAATAATAATCCGAAGGTTATAAAATTTATATCACGATAAAGATTAAAAAAATTCCTTTAAAATGAAATCTTTTTCGAATCTTTACCTCGATTTTCTGATTTTTGGTGAGTTTTTAAAGATTAATTTTTAGAATTTAATTTATTAAATGCTGATCACATGGTTTCCTTTCTTTTTGTGATATTTTAAACTAATTTTGCGTCACGTGCATAACAACGAAATAGACCAAAAAAAAAAATTTTTTTTTCTTGCTAATGCGGCAGACGATTAGACATTATCCACGAAAATATTAAAATTCAGTAAAAGATATGTTCCTCAAACTGTACTATATTAACTGCACTATATTCTTTAGTATGTTCTATTAGATTTAATTTGAATATTTTCTTCTACATTATTTTGCCTATAAAAATATCCGTTACGATTTTCTTATAAATATATTTTCTGTTTTTCTTACATCAATTGCATACATTGATCGTTCTATTTATTATACATACACACACACACACACACACACATATATATATATATATATTTATTTATTTATTATACATATATATTATACACACACACACACACACACACACACACATATATATATATATATATATATATATATATATATATATATATATATATATATATATATATATATATTGGCATTAATTGCATACATTGACCGTTGTATTTAGTAATTTGAATGTACACCGTAGCGAAGTACGGGTATTCAGCTAGTATTTTAATAAAACAGTGACAAACCGGTGCCTTAGGAACAAAAAGGCATGTTTCAGAAAAGAAGAGAAAAAAAAAGGCGTACATTTTGTTTCAATTTTTTAAAAATAATTTACACCCTTCTGTTGCTTGCGATACGAAAAGTAAACGGGTTATACCGTGGGGGCCTTTGTGTCTGTACAGAAAGATGACTAATGCTTGCCAAACGAGAGGGTCTCCGAGGCCGAACAATTCCACAACCGTAATATTCTCAGCTCCCCCCCCCCCCTCTTCCCCACTTTAAAATGCGCGAGGGGTTAATTTTTGACCCGCATTTCGTGGAAATGAAGTCCTGGACTTTACCTCGGACCGCAAGAAACAATGGACAGGAAGAGAGCGACAGGAAGTAATATCCGGGTACTGGGCACGGGGCGGAAGTCGTTTGGCTCTCTCTCTCTCTTTCCCCCTTCCCACTCCCCTCCCCCTTGCACTTCGCCTGATTCATCTCCCGTGTTCTCTCCAAGATATCCGGCTTTCCGAAGTGGCGTACTGGCGCACAATACGCAGGTATATTTGCATTAGCTCTCTCTCTCTCTCTCTCTCTGCTGGAGGGGGTGGCGTAAGAAGAAAATGGGACGGAGAGGAGAGAGGGGGGGGGGGAGGCGGGGACACTATCGTCTGCGAAGACGATATTGAGTGGATTCAAGATGGTGAAGTGCATCTGGTCTCGGCTTTGGTTAATAACGCCAGACCATGTCCGCGCTTTTACCTGCTTCATCTTTCGGGGTTGGGGTGGGGGGGTGGGGAGGGGCAAGGTTCTGGGATGGGTCACGTGACCTATCTGGAGAAAATGTTTTCCGCTATTTGTGATTAGAAGACGGAGAATGCACGGCACTTTTCATCGAACAAATGTATTATATTCTCCCCATCAGTGTATATATATATATATATATATATATATATATACACACAGTGCCGTACCTGGCCATTCCTGTACCCTGGACAAGAATTTGCATTTGTGCCCCTTAATTAACCCTTAAGCGGGCGCGCCCGTGTACAAAGTGCAACATTTTCGTCATTTTGAATGGTTTGTTTTTACATGTAAGGTTTGAATGTTCTAAGCAGTTTCTATTTATAGCTACACCCTTTGTAATGCAGGTCGGATTTTATGACCCTTGTATTCCTTTCCATTCATTGTTAGTCGCGATTTAACCGTGGTAAACAAGCGATTATACTGGATTACAATACGACAAAAGCAGGAGTTGATGTAGTCGATCTAATGTGCAGCTTTTAAACGGTATCCCGCATATCACCAAGATGGACAATCTTATTGTTTTATTGGTTTTTGGACATAATAGGAATCCATTCGCAAGTTGTCCTTAGATCCAATAAATCGGACAGTTTTGAACAGTGAGGTAGCGAGCATAACTGGCGCCCGGGGCACGATACCTTTTTGGCACCCCCCCCCCCTCCCCGAAAAACGTATAGTAATATAATATATAGAATTAGTGTAAAGAACCATTTGGCGTCCCTCTGAAGGGTTACTTAGATTTGGGAAAATAATAAAACAAATACAGCATTTTGGGACCACCTTCCAAATGGGCGGGTGCCCCTGTCGCTCCTGCCTAATTGCGGCACTGTATATATATATATATATATATATATATATATATATATGAAATGTCGCGAATTGACATCTCATGAGATAGGAGTTTACATCGTGGCCGGAAAACAATAAAGTCAGTTTTAGGAACAAACTAATTTATTAACGAGTAAAGCAACACATCTTATTCGCTTCGAGTCAGTCCAGCGTCCCCGTAAGAGCGCCAAAATTCCATTAGCTCAGGGAGTTTGCCAGAATTGGCGGAGGAAGTTAGTGTGTGGAAAGGGGCGTTTACGCCAAAGAGAAGAAAGAGGGGTTACCAGAACAGAGATAAAGTTCAGAATGGACGATTATAGGTAATTAGTAATATTATCACACATATATATATATATATGTGTATATTTATATATATATATATATATATATATATATATATATATAGAATATATAATATATATATATATAATATATAATATATATAAATATATATATATATATATATACAGTGTGTGGTGACTATAAATTTAAATGACCAGTACAATTTCACTTGAGACCATCTATTAAAACTTTAAATAATCGGTACGATCACCTCCTTTACACCATTCTTGTTAAAGATTCTTCGTCAGCGTTCTGAGACGTTCTATGACGGTGCCCTTTCGTTCTTTTACAGGTTAGTGTGGTCATTCCCATAGAGTTAAAGTTATTAAGGCCAGGAAAATCATTCAAACCACAACACTTTACGTTTCCAGCAGAAAAAAGGTTGGTTGCATTCCAGTCGTGGGGCAAAGGAAACTAATTGAGAACTAGGTTGAAATAGAGAATACAGAGGGACAGTGTTCAAATGAAAATAATTCAAATGTAGGATTACAATGGAAACTCAGCATTTCCCCTTTTTTCCTTATAATGAAAAAATTACAACTTTTCCCGAAGTTTATTTCAATTTATGTATAGAGTGAAACTCCTGTAGCCGGTCATCTCTATTCCATGGCCACCCCTCCAAACGACCCTATTTTGTTCAGAACCGATTCAAGACTCCATGGAGCCAATGATAGGGCAACTCCTTTTTCCTTGCCACCCCTCAAAACTGCCTTTTTTTTTACGGAAGCATGACTGGTTGCCGTAGAGAAGTTTCATATTATATATCTCACGACTTAATTTAACGTAATTGAGATGAGATAATTAAGGGAAAAAATCAAGCAGATGGCAGCACTAATCAGACCACTGTAGTGGTTATATAACGCTTTGCTCAAGACACTCCAGAGTGCAGTCGAATGCTGCGGGGATTTTAAAAGTAAGGGACAGAGCCTGGGAAGACGCGCTGCCGAAAGAACTTATGTTGCGATCTGAGAGATCGAAGAAAATGGCTGAATAACTGTGTTTTGGGCTGGGGTTCTATAGAGTTGAAGTTAAATAAAATATTAAATTGTGAAATAATGTGTTATCATTCCCGGCCTACAGACACGACTGCACTATGAAGGAAACTCAACTATACACCAGTTAGAACCGTTATATATATATATATATATATATATATATATATATATATATATATATATATGTATGTATGTGTATATATATAGACGCCTACTGGTAATAAATTTTGAAAATATTAAAGAAAAATGACTTAAAATTACGGGCATTGTCTTTTACCCTCGAAGTCAGGGGTCTCCAAACTACGGCCTGCCATAGTTTATTTTGATTACATTGTAAAATTTACAATGCAAGTAAATCATACATAATAATAATCATACATAATAATAAGATAATAATCAGATATTTTATTTAACGACCAATTAAGAAACACAATAAATAACATACATAATGAAAATGAACATTTTAACTGTGATTAATGATATTATTGCAATTAATTCAAAACTGTACAATGTTGGTAGGATGAGATAGCTATCTAGGTCCTGCCCCTTGGGACTTAGTAGAGAAGTAAGTGTGGCCCTTAGGCTAAAAATTTGGAGACCCCTGCTCTAAGCGTTTGAGACGTATTTTTCCGTCCGATACTTTTAACTAGAAAAGTGTTTGTGACGTCTTATTCCGCTCTTCATCAGGTGTTAAAGAGTGTCTCAGGTGTAATAATACCATCATTTAGACGCTTTTGAATACCAAACGAGAGGATGATGGAATCATGCGTCTAGCGCTTTTTTTCCAACTGGAAGGAAGAAACAGAAATATCACTTCTTCAAATGCTTAGAGGGTGGGTGATGTATCTTAACCCCCTCCACCGCTCAGCTTTGAGAAATTTTCGAATCCCACATTAGATTATACATGTAAGTTTTTTCAAAATTATTTTTACTTAATTCTCCCCCCCCCCCAAAAAAAAAAAAAAAAAAAGAAGACTTATTTTGTACTGTCAGTGGAAGAAATTGACAGTTGAAATTTTACGAACTATGTGATTTTTATTCTAAGCTACTACCTTCCTATCCAAAAGAAAAACTTTAATAAAAAATAAGCGTTTGTAGGTCTTCGATGGGAAAAATTAATCAGGGGTAGATTTCCCATAGCTTAACATGGGGATTTAAAGATCTGCCCACGGATGCACCGCCTGAACGTCTAAAAATTTTTCAAAGATTGAAAATCGGTCGCAGCTGTTAATACAGTAGAGCCCCGATAATCCGAACTTCGGTAATCCGAAAGTCCGCATAATCCGAAACCAAAAGTAAAAAAAAAACAAAGGTTACAATAAAACCACAGTGATACTAAGTAATATAAAGTATGTTTTTGAAAATCACAAGAAAATTGAAAGTTAGACAATGTACTGAACTAATTATTACTGAACTACATTGGTTTGAAAAAAAAACCTGTTAAAATTTTTTTGTCGAAGAGAAGAATACCTCTCCCTTGAAGCCAAATTACGCCAACGCGTCAGAAAAATAGTGTCCGCTCTGGTCGCGGCGGAGTGTTGCTCTACGTAGCATAGCACTACATCCAATGCAGCCGCGGAGTCTGAGTGGGATACCCCCAGCTCGCTGTCACCGTCTGCTTCACCTTCACTCTCGTCTGACACGTTGACAGGTTCTTTCAAAACCATTTCAACAATCTACTGATCGTCTAAAATCTTACACTCTACTGTACTGTACTAGGCAGTATTCCGCTCTCTTATCACCCGTTGCGTCCAGAGGTTTGGTAATGTTTAGACAGACATTATAAATTAAACTGTGTAATCACACGTAATATGTAATATTTATGTAATCACGTTTCATTATGTAATTTAAGTATATTTTAAGAATGATTTCGCTTAATCCGAAAAGGGTCTGGTCCCAATCAATTCGGATTATCAGGTCTCCACTGTATATATGACAAATCTGTCTACACAGTCACAGCCAGTGCGAACCTATAATCCAAGGCATCTTTACGCGCCTTGACAAGTTTAGCTTTAATTTATTATAACTCGATCGGACGCCCTCTTCCCTCGAGTTATTCTTGGTCTCGCGTTCGGAGCCGTTTCTCAGAAGGTGTTAAACTTTAAATTTTGTACTTTGATAGTAATTTCACTCTTAATTAATGTACCTAGCCTTTAAATTTTAACTATTGAGCACATTATCATTGATAACATAACATCTTGCGTACTGGGGTTAAAACCTGATGGTCAAGGGACTCCAATCATCGCACATATCTGCTCAGTCAGCCGTTTCTCAACTTTTGTGGACCCATCTTGCGCCGCTTGAGTCTGAATTCTCCTGCCCATGCGCAGCAGGAGGAGAAAAGAAATTCTTCCGTCCAGTCCTTTGCTTCTTACGTCCTCCTTGGAGGATGCGCAGGAGATGCGGTTTCTTTTCCACGTTCTTGGAGGGTTTTCTTTGCCCGCCCACGCGCCACTTCGGAGGCGGTCTTAAAAATTGGCACCTTCGTTATCTCTCTGGAAGAATTCTTTTATTTAGGGTAGCCAATTTAAGAAAATACTCTTAAACATATTTTTTTCAGCGAGAAAAATACAAAACCATTTTTTTTTGTAAGCCAAAGTTAGCAAAAAGACTTCTGCTCATGCAAACAGATAAGCCATACGACAGTTTCACGTCATTTTCTGTTATATATGATTTGTGGCACCACCAACGTGTGCAGTTGTGATCACTTTGGCGCTTCTGCCTTTTTTCGAGTTCACCAAAATTTCCATATAATAATACCACGGCGACGTTTAACGGAAAGAAAAAATAATAATGAATTTTATGTATTACAGCTTAGTACGTCATTATAATCTCGAACTGAGTTTTTAGCACTAAGGCACTATTGTACTGTGTCAATTTGACAGATTGGCGTTTCTGCTTTTTTTTTTTTTTAAAGTTCGCCAAAAATTTCTAGTAAAACAAGTTATACAACAATGCCTTGGCGACGTTTAAGACGAAGAAAAAAATGATGAATTTAATCTATTACAGCTTTGTACAAAATTAAAATGGTGAATCGGGTTTTTAATTTTAAGGCGCTATTGTTATCGCTTCGACAGATTGGTTTTTTTTTTCTCTTTTTCGAGTTTGCCAAAATGTCTAGTAAAAGAAGTCATATAGCAATGTCTTGGCGACGTTTAAGGCAGAGAAAAAATGATGAATTTAATCTATTACAGCTTTGTGCATAATTAAACTGGTGAATCGGGTTTTTAGTTTTAAGGTGCTATTATTGTCGCTTTGGCACATTGGCTTTTTTGCCTTTTTCAAGTTTGCCAAAATGTCTAGTAAAACAAGTCATATACCAATGCCTTGGCGACGTTTAAGGTGTTGAAAAAATGATGAATTTAATCTAATACAGCTTTGAGCATAATTAAAATGGCGAATAGGGTTATTAGTTTTAAGGCGCTATTGTTGTCACTTTGACAGCGACAATAATAATTGCCGTGATCTCACGGCAATTATTATTATTGCATCCTAAAGTGCTGCGGCACACCGGTTGGAAATCACTGGCTTATGGTATAAATATTTCTTTTATAACAATCTACAACAAGTTGTTATGAAATGTGAATTGTAAAATATCCTTTTATCTAATGTGTTTTCGTGTCTGTCAAAAGCTGTCCCGAGAGAAATTTTTGCAGTTCAAAGATTTGTAGATTTTGATTATAATATTGATGAACGTTTTGGAACAATGATTGATGCATTAATACATGTTATCACGAATATGCCCCTTGAAGACAAAACATAATTAAAAGTAAAACACAAAGACCAGATGGGTAGATGCTGAAATGGTAGCTAAAATGTTTATTAATTTAAACTACTCAATTAGTTCAGTGAAACCCACGCATAAATTGTAAGCACATCTTGTTCTTATCTGGTGTGTTTATGAATTTTTAATAAGTGAAATCGGACATGCCTTTACCACAATGTGAAGGGAAATTTTTAAATTAGTGACGATATATGTTAAACTTTAGAATTAAGTGTAATGCATTGCCGTATATTACAGAGCCGGGCCGATCCATTGTGTTGCTTGGAACAAGTTTTAAAAACGGCGTCTCTTCAAATTTTTGGAGATATTAAGTAATGAATGTAACTCTATTAGAAATAGTGTACTTACTAGAATAACGGGCATTTTCTGAAAAATATCTACCGTATTTTCCGGCGTGTAACGTGCACTTATTTTTTGTATTAAAAGTGTAAAATAAGATCGAAATTTACGAGTGCGCGTTATACGACGGACATAAAAATGATAGATTTAAACATAAGGAAAAGATGAACATAAAAAAATTAGGTTTCTATATGTACCTAAATGCTGTTTATTTAAAAGAAATGACATACCTTATGAACTTAAAAATTTTAATTATCGGATAACATGAATATTTCGTCATATTCGTCTTCCGTTATAACTTCAGGCACATCATCGAATTCTCTTTCCTCTTCACCATCACTGTTACTCTGATCCATAAATGCTGTTTATTTGAAATAAATGACATACCTTATGAACATAAAAATTTTAATTATTGGATAACATGAATAGTTCGTCATATTCGTCTTCCGTTATAACTTCAGACACATCATCGAATTCTCTTTCCTCTTCACCATCATTCTTACTCTGATCCATAAATGCTGTTTATTTGAAAGAAATGATATACTTTATGAACTTAAAAATTTTAATTATCGGATAACACGAATAGTTCGTCATATTCGTCTTCCGTTATAACTTGAGACACATCATCGAATTCTCTTTCCTCTTCACCATCACTGTTACTCTGATCCATAAATGCTGTTTATTTGAAAGAAATGATATACCTTATGAACTTAAACATTTTAATTATCGGATAACATGAATAGTTCGTCATATTCGTCTTCCGTTATAACTTGAGACACATCATCGAATTCTCTTTCCTCTTCACCATCACTGTTACTCTGATCCATAAATGCTGTTTATTTGAAAGAAATGATATACCTTATGAACTTAAACATTTTAATTATCGGATAACATGAATAGTTCGTCATATTCGTCTTCCGTTATAACTTCAGGCACATTATCGAATTCTCTTTCCTCTTCCCCATCACTGTAACTCTGATCCATAAATGCTGTTTATTTGAAAGAAATGACATACCTTATGAACTTAAAAATTTTAATTATCGGATAACACGAATAGTTCGTCATATTCGTCTTCCGTTATAACTTCAGGCACATCATCGAATTCTCTTTCCTCTTCACACTGCTACTCTGATCCATACATAAATAATCACCTGCCGTTCCATCTAGATTGTTAGATATACTACATTTTTTAAATGACTTTTCAATCATTTCAGGTTTAATTTCATTCCATGCTTTTATTATCCACTCTCACACTATTTATAGACTGACATGACGCATTTTGCCACCTGTTGTAAATGTTTTTCCACCTTCAAACATCCCCGTGTTCCACTGTCGTTTTAAATTTGCTTTGAATGGTTTATTGCTACACACATCTAAAGGCTGAACTAATGGCGTTAATCCGCCTGGTATAACTGCCATGTCTGTGTTACACTCTTTCATCAATTTCTTCGTATTATCCGTTAGGTGTGATCTGAACATGTCCCAAACTAAAAGAGTTTCTGGATTCTTTAAGGCACCAGGAATTATTTACTCCCTCAAGCATTTCCCCCACTAACGTATTGTTCCCCTTATCGCTTGTCAATTCAGCATACCATTAATAGAAAGCCTGGGAAAATCCTTCGAATGAATGACTTCAAAAGATAAGAGCATCGCACTTGTACATTTCAGGTTTCATCGTCAAGAAAAGGGTGCGCGTTATGCGGAGAATATACCTAAAAAAAAATGCAGTTTAAAATTATAGGTCCGCGCTATATACGCCGGAAAATATGGCATTTATTTTAGAAAGTTTTATTTATTTAAGGAGTCTGGTACTTTTTAAAGACTAAGAGACTCGACAAACATATACCCCTTTCAATCATCAGTAGTTACGATAATAATTTATTCAGAAATATGGATACAGAAATAATTTATTCAGAAATAAGTGGAAGTTTAGCCCCATCAACATTGGGGGGAGGGGGGGAAGAAGGGGTGAAAAATGTCCAGAATCACCGAGAGTAGTGTCGAATCCATAGTTTTAAATACATGTAAATAAAATTACTTAGAGTTTACAATACAGATGGAATTCATTCCTTTTCCTGTCTAACAAAAAAATGGGATAAATCAATAACCGGGCAACATCTAGTATATATACAGCTAGTATATAAATTTAAATAAAACAATAAAATGACGGCTATTTTGGAAAATTGCTCACGTGAGCCTAAAACTTAGCTAGTACCTTCAAAATGTCAAACAGTTCTGACCCCGAAAAACTTTGGTTTAGCTATTTGCGTTGTAGAATATGACCACAGCATTCCGAATCAAGCATCCAAGAATATTTAGCCCCGGGAACATCGATGTTCGTGGAGGTTCGCGGCAGTGCTTCCGCTTTCCGCCGCCGGCAGCCTAGCTACCTCGCTGGAAGGCGTTTGGGCCACACCCCAAGGCACTTTCTTAAAGGCGATGCGCAGCAGACGACTCTCTTCTCCCGGACGATCCGGGCGCATTCTTGGAGACTTTCTTACACCTCCTTGCTCACGCCTGATTGGTCAGCGCGAAGCATCCCCCTCCGCTTGCGCCGAGACGCTGCGGAGAGTCTGGAGCATACCTGGATGTCTTTACTTCTGTCGCTCGCCCCCCCCCCCCCAGTGGAATTGGACTTCTTAAACACCTGCTTGTGTCCGGAATGTCAATACTTAGTAATAAAAGCCCTGAGTTAATTTTTACCTGTAGAACGATCGTGATTTTCATCGAGAGAGCTCATGGTCAGCGGATTTCTCCAGTGAAGTTGGGGTTGTCCAGGAGAAGGTTTCTGTCGTTGTGGAGGCATAGTACGGAAAACTGATTTCCATAATATGTCCCCCGGAATGGATATTAGGAGGGGGGACTCTCTTATGTGAGAAAGAATGTAATGTCCATAATACAGAGGCTGTTCACACATTTTTTAGACGATGTATATTGTATTCACAAAACTAAATTACATAAAATTCTTGTGTTTTAAATGTTCTATTTGACATCCCTTATTCTGAACTATCTTTCGACACCTCACTTTCCAGGATAATAATGCTTTTTGAAGTGTCAGAAGAGGTATTCTATCCCATTCCTCCTGAACAGCTTTCCAGAGTCCTGTAAGGGTTTTGGGACGACGTTTGGATAATGCAGATTTTAAAAATCCGAAAGCACAAAAATCCATAGGTGATACATCGGGAGATTTAGTAGAGATGTCAGTGAAGGGTATGGCCTTGATACCAGTTTTTTGTCCCATTTCTTTTAGGCAACTTACAGTGGATTTTGATGTGTGACTGCTAGCTTGGTCCTGATGGAGTCTCACAGATTGATGGCACTGTGGGTAAAGCGATGGTATTTCATTCAGAAAAATTGGTGATAAAATATGTTCCTGATAGTATTTGGAGTTAATCTTGACATTTTTCCCACTCTCTTTATTTTTAACTTGCCATTATAAGAAAAACCAGCAACAATCATGAATCCCTTAGAAAAACTTTCTTTCGATTCTTTGAACCATGTACTTAAATTTTTTCTCCCCTTTTATGATAATAAATGGCTCTTTTTTTGTTGCAATCATTTAAATACACCCATGATTCATCTATTGTGACAATTGTTTACCATTTTTCTTTGGATAAGTGTTTCTGATATAGAATTCTGCAGCGTGTCCTGCGTTCAGCGATATGATTTGGAAGAAGACGATGCACATTGCGTTTTTTCGCTTTCTTAAGATTTAAATCAACGTTTATCATTTTGTTTACAGTGGACACCGAGCATTTTAATGATTTTGCAACTGTCCTTTGACTAGGGGGATTTTCTTTTAACATTAAACAACGTACCTTTGCAATAGTCGAAGATGTCCGTTTTTTCCTTGGATACTTGTTTGGAATTTTTGTCCCACTTGAGGCTCCAATTTGACGTTTTTTTCCTTTCTTGTTGACGATATTACCTATCGACGCTTTAGATATCACAAAACCTTGAATCTCACATCGTTTTTGGATAACGGAGTATGCATATTTCTCTTCGGAAAGAGCATAAATGTAGCCTTCGAACCACTGCTTTGTTAAAACCGCCATTTTGAATAAAAACAAAACTTTCAAACGCAGACGATAATTTTGACTTTTAAAAACATAGTTCAATTACAATTATTTCTTTTGCAGCAAACGATTTTTTATTACCGCTTACCAAAATCGTCTAAAAATTGTGCGAACAGCCTCTGTAGAAGTTTGTTTTGGCTAATGGGCAGCACTCATGTCCGGTTAGCAAGAGAAGGTCCAGTTTCGATTTCTGAACAATCTTATTACTCTGTAATCATTTTTAACGTGTCATTTATCATTATCCAGAGGAAAATCCCCATAGGTTGACTTGGGACCGAAGAGTTGCAATGTCGACTGATGTTTTGCGTTGATATCATATCGGCGTATGATTTTTTAAAATTTCTTATTTTCTCTACGTTATACTAGCATTTCTTGGACTTGTTTGTGTGTGTTTCTCTCTCTCTCTATCTATATATCTATATACCTATCTATATATATAAAACAGTTCCGTAACTGACTGACTCACTGCCTGCCTGATTGACTGACTGACATACAACGCACAGACCAAGCCGCCGGACCTAAAGGGCTGAAATTTTGCATGGCGATTCTTCTTATAGTGTAGGGGTACACTAAGAAAGATTTTTGAAAAATTCTTCTTAGATTTTTTAAAAATGAAATTTTTAAGCTATTTAGTTTACATTTAAAATAATAATTTGAGGGTTATAAAATTTATATCGCGAGAAAGATCATAAAAATTCCTTTAAAGGGAAGTCAGTCGGTCAGGGAACTGCTTTATATATATAGATAATATTAATATTATATAGTTTCATGAGGGTCATTTCTTGAAACATGACACCTCGAATTGCTTCTTCGGCGTCGTTTTTTTCCGATGCCCGCCTAAACACGATTGAAGTTTTGCGAGGTCGTTTGATACGTCACCTTAATTGCTTTAATGTCCTAGGTCTGTCCGTTCCGAGGTTTTCAGCGGGGGACAATGAGCCAGTCGGGGTCATGCTCTGAAGCCGAGGCTGAGTGTACGAGAGAGACACGCTTTTGAGGTCCTTTCCACTGCGCCCCATCTTCTCACGGTTAACGGCAGGCGTCTCTAAGTCTGGTCCACCCCCTCGCAACCTTGCTCTTACTACACGGGGAGCTGACTCACGCTCCCTCCCTGGCACGTGGCCCTTTGTTTGTCGGACCGATCCCCCGTTAGGAAAGAGCGTGCCGGAAGAAAAGATGGCGTAGGTGCAGACACGATTGTCCAGCGCGTATCTCTTTTCCCAGTCGTACAGCTTCCATCAATAGTGGACAGGATAATTATGCCAGTTTCTTCCTCGCGTCTCTTTTTTTGGTGTTAATCACATCCCTGAATGGTCTCTCTGAAGCACTGGTTCGTAACCTTTTTTGGGTGTCGTGGGATCACTTTTGACAAGATGGTGGAACCTGTGGGCCTCCCTTCCTGATAAATAATACCGTATTTTTTGGACGATAAGACGAACTTCCGATTTATGGGAGGATTTTTAAGAAAAGTATTTTTGTATTTTGTTAGGTACAGACGAACCCCGTTATAACGAACACGGTATATAACGAAGTCACGGATATAACGAACGAAAATTTTGGTCCCGTCGTTTTCCTGTTATACGTAATTTAATTACAGTCGAACCCCGTTATAACGAACTTAAAGGGACCAAAGGCTTTGTTCGCTTTATCCGGTGGTTCGCTGTATCCGAACCGCTAAGAAAAATGTTAGGGTTCACAGAATATATAACTCATTTGTTGCAATGTGTATTATATAATGGTGTATTAAAAAATGATAAAATCTATCAAAAATGATAATTAATGATTTAAATCGACTAAAACCGTTTACATTAAACTGACAAAATGCTAATTAAATTACGTATAATAGGAAAACGACGGGACCAAAATTTTCGTTCGTTATATCCGTGAGTTCGTTATATACCGGGTTCGCTATAACGGGTTTCGACTATAGTATTGTGTCAGTTTAATGCAAACGGTTTTAGTCGATTTAATTCATTAATTATTATTTTTAGTATATTTTATCATTTCTAATTACATCATTATTGAATACACATTGCAACTAATGAATTATACATTTTGTGAATTCTAGCATTTTTGTAGACAAAATAATGTAGAAGAAAATATTCAAATTAAATCTAATAGAACATACTAAAGAATATACTACAGTTAATATAGTACAGTTTGAAGAACATTTCTTTTACTGTACTTTAATATTTTTTTGGATAATGTGCAATCGTCTGCCGCATTAGAAAGAAAAAAAAAGTCAATTTATTTCGTTGTTATGCACGTGACGCAAAATTAGTTTAAAGTATCACAAAAAGAAAAGAAACCACGTGATCAGTATTTAATAAATTAAATTCTAAAAATGAATCTTCAAAAATTCACTAAAAATCAGAAAATGGAGGTAAAGATTAAAAAAAGATCTCATTTTAAAGGAATTTTTATGATCTTTCTCGTAATATAAATTTTATAACCCTCGGATTATTATTTTAAAGGCAAACTTTAAAGAATGTTACAAAAACAGCATAAAAATTTAATTTAATAAAATCTAAGAAGAATTTTCAAAAATCTCTCTTAGTGCACCCGTACACTATAAGAAGAATCGCCATGCAAAATTTCAACCCTTTAGATCCAGCGGTTTGGTCTGTCCGTTGTCTGTCAGTCAGTCAGTTACGGAACTGTTTTATATATATAGATATGTTATTTATGCATACATTTTTCTTATTTAAAAACATGTAGCAAAAAACTGCGGTTTTTTTTTTTTGGGGGGGGGAGGAACGGATGAATGGCATTTCAATTCAATTCAATGGCGGAAATTGATTTGACATACGAGTAATTCGAGTTACGAGCTCCGTCACGGAATGAATTAAAGGGGTCCGTGACACATTTTGAAATTTTTAAAATTTATTGAGTTAAAATTTTGAATTTTTTTGTGATGGTTAACCATATAATTTGTAAAGAAAATCACATCATAAAACTTCTCAAAAAGTTTTTAAAGAATTTTAAAATTGAAAATTTTTAATAAAAGTGGGGTAATTTAAAATCGTTATAACTCGAAATATTATTTGTCGAATTTAAAAATTTTTTCATTTAATTAAACAGAAATATTTAAGTTTTAATTTTGATTCACCATTTTTTTAAATATTAATTTTTTATATAAATTAAAAATAATTAGATTAAAAATTACGAAAAAAATGATGTAACTTATTTTCAAAAGTAAATATTTTTTTCAAATTTGCTGATTGAAAATTAAAGTAAAATAGTTGAAAATGACATGTTACAAGTTTCAACCATTTATCTTTAACGATTCTTGACTTAAAACAATTTAAAGACGAGAAATGGGGAAAAAAACCATGATGCAGTAAAACGAACTTACAGGTTTAAACAACGATTGGCTACTATTAGAATGTTGCAAAAAATAAAATAATAATTTCTCCTATTCTAATTAAGATAGAAACATGATTTTAACGTCATTTTAAGCGCAAAAGAACATAAAAATTTTTAATGCAATAAAAGTTTTTTCAAGAATTCGAGCAATTTTGTGTCTTGGACCCCCTTAAACTCGTAAGTCAAGGCACCACTGTATATAAAATGTAATAAATATACAGGCTGTCTCAACAAACCTTGACACATTATACAAATTTATATAAATAAAAGTACTTGTGGTAGGAACCAGAAATTCATATACGTGTTACCTTATATATTAGAGTTGTTTTTTTTAATATAATCGATAAATTTCAAAATGTGCTGTTTTTGTGACACGGAGAATATATAATCGGTAATCCATTTCGGCCCATGTGCGTTCCAAAATAGAATCCGTAACACATGAAATTGCAGCAATTATGCGTTTTTTTAAGTTCTTTAAAATTGCCCACTTTTGTTGATTAAACTTTGTCTTTGATAAATCCCCAAAGAAAAAAGTCAAGAGGTGTAATGTCTAACCATTTCGTCCAATCCACCTGTTTGAAAATTCCTCATTTAAAAATCTCGTACAGTCATACCCCAATGAGGCAGTACACCGTCTTATTGCCAAATGACTTACATGATGTAAATAAGAAATTTGTGGGACAGCAAAAATTTTATAACTTTTACAGCCATTTTACAACTTTCGCTTTCATGGAACAACTAGTGCCCTTTGTTGAAATTTTTTTGACACAGAAAAAAACTATAATATATGCGGTATTACATATGTGAATTTCCAGTTGCTATCTTGTATACTTCTTTTTTTATAAATTTTTAAAATGTGAGAAGGTTTTTTGAGACGCCCTGTATGTTATATTTATAATAAAATATTCATTTTATTTTAAGGGGGTCCAGGACACAAAATTGTTCGAATTTTCGAAAAAAAATTTTATTGCATTAAAAATTTTTGTGTTCTTTTACGCTTAAAATGACGTTTAAATCATGTTTCTATCATAATTAGAACAGGAGAAATTATTACTTTTTTTTCCAACATTCTAATAGCAGCCAAGCGTTGTTTAAACCTGTAAGTGCGTTTTTCTGCATGATGGGTTTTTTCCCCATTTCTCGGCTTTAAAGACGAGTTTGTAACCAGTTGAGCCGTGTGCGTGGCTCCATTCAATTACATAGGTTACGACTCATCACGGACTGGTTTGTGATTGGAGTCAGTTTTCAGTTTCTTTTGAGTTGCTCCGTGTGCAGACGGCCTTAAAGATAAATGGTTGAAACTTGGAAAATGTCTTTTTCAACTATTTTGCTTTAATTTAGATTCAGAAAATTTGAAAAAAATATTTACTATTGAAAATATGATTTTTAAAAAATATGTTATATAATTTTTTTTGCAATTTTTAATATAAATATTTTTAACTTTTTTAAAAATTAATATTTAAAAAAAATGCTGAATCAAAATTAAAACTTATATATTTCTGTTTAATTAAATGAAAAAGAATTGAAATTCGACAAATAATATTTCGAGTTATAACAATTTTAAATTACCCCACTTTTTTATAATTTTAAATTTTTTAAAAAACATATTGAGAAGTTTTATGAAGTGGTTTTGTTTACAAATTATATAGTTAACTACCACAAAAAAATTCAAAATTTTAACTCAATAAATAAAAAAAATTTTAAAATGTGTCCCGGACTCCATTAATGTTACCTTTGGGGCATAAGACGCACTCCAATTTTAAGCCGATTTTTTTATGTAAAAAGGTCTTATGGTACGAAAAATGCGGTACTCATATAACGAATAGTTTCACACAAAAAAATACGGAAATGTCATAAACATAAGATAACAATGTATTACAAAAACAAATTAGTGATGGATTTCTACTTTAGTGACGCATTATTTATGGAATGACACTGCACAATTTTACATCTGACTGAATTCAAATTGAAAGGATACCACGCCATTTTTTTCTATTTTCAAACTGAAATCTCGCATCTATTTTAGTTTCCAACAATAATTCTTGAAATTTGTTTCGCAGTACGAGAGAGTTCATGGCCTAGAGTTCTCCTCGAAGTTGGCGGACCCCTTGAAATGGGTACACGGACCCCTCAAGGGTCCATGGACCATAGGTTAAGAAACCATGGTTTATTGTTACAGTAATTTGGTGGTGTTGATAACGCTACGGTCTTTTTTTCTGTGATATTTTGATATTTATTGAATATATTTCAATTAAACAATTGAAGAGCTTTAATTCTTTTTTCTTAATTTTCTTATTAAATAGATTATTTTATTTCTTAATATTATATTACTATTCACTTATTAAAACTAATTTTGTTTAGTTACCATATCTATTAGATTAATACTATATTTAAACACTATTTATAGCGTTTATATTTACATGTGATACATTAAATTTTATTATGAGAGAATATTAGTCAGTACAATTAAAGCTAATCATAACGTTGCTGATAAAGCCATGAGTTTTATTGTTTTTGATAAGCACTATTTTTTAAGCTTGGATATATTTTATCCTAGGAACTTCCAAGAATAGTCTGTTTATTCACATGAGTTGATTGATAGTAATGTTTTTAAATATTGATTTGTGATAACAGGTGCTAAAGACTTCACCTTTATCCTTCTATATCTTAATATCTAAGCACTACTTTTAAAGCTTGGATATATTTGATCCTAGTAACTTCTAAGCATAGTCTGTTTATTCGCATGAGTTGATTGATAATAATATTTTTAAATATCGATTTGTGATAACAGGTGCTAAAGTCTTCACCTTTATCCTTCTATATCTTAATATCTTTCCCCCTTCCAGCTAAGCCTTGCCGAAAAGGCCACAACAAAGGCGAAACCGAGGTCCAAGGTACGATGGGGGTTTATATATTTACAATTCAGAAATCCGTTCAAATAACAAAGTTTTCTAGAAAATCGAATTTATGTACGTACCTTTCACGCCCCTTAGGGAAGTGGGTCTTTTGGAAAATTCAGTTTCCCCTATTTGTGCTAAAGGGCGTGACGGTTTTTGCATACGAGAATGGAACATCAATTTCCATATATCAAACCCCAGTCAGCGAGGAATGTTAGCGGATTATCGAAGAAACAATCCAGGAAGTGGCAAAACAGAGAAAATGGAAAGCCTCCCCCCGTTCAGGTGCCTTTCCTCGCTTGGTCGAACATTCGTGCGCCTGCCACCCTCTCGCATGGAGTGGACCGGAAGCATTTAGGGGGACCGTATATGTCCCTGCTTCCTTTCCGGCGGTGTGGAAACGGAAAAAAGGAGGAAAAAATATCTAATAAAACAACGCAGTGGGGTGGCGGAGGGATGTTTCGGAGCGTGACTCACAACCCCTTCATCTTCGAGGTGGGGGACGGAGGGGGGGGGGGGAGGGAGGAGCTCGTACGCGAGGTGGGGGTTACCTGTCCCGTCTGACGTCAGGAAAATTCGAAGGGCTGAGGAAGAGATAAGGCAGAGATCTCTTGAGAAGCATGAAATGACGAAAAGGCGAGCCGCCAAATGAGGAATTACTGAATGCGACGCTGTACCATCTTTTATGGTGCATATGCATTCGTGCAGAGTTCTCTGCATGCAGACTCCCGACTCCTGTCATCACATTAGTCACGGTAACATTAGTCACATTAGTCACGGTAAGCCCCCAAGGTCCCCCGTGTTTCTTGATCTAGTGTCCCCCGCCCCCATTGTCACCATTTGACCCCCGGACCCCGGGTTCTTTGATGCTCTGCATCCGGACTGCGAGGGGAGGCGATCCACGCATATACAGAGTACGGAGTGAACATCAATCACTGGATTCCCCAAGGAACAGCAGAGCAGAGTGCATGAATGCAAACGCAGCATGACACATTCAGCTACAGTCATAAAGTAGGTTTCGTCATGAACTAAGTTTCTAAAGGTGCAGTGGCCCAGTTGGCAAGGGCTAGTGATCTGAAAGTCACTGGTTCGATGCTCGTAGCCAACAATTCCACTGCCGTGTACACTAATGGCGCCCGGTGCACGTAAAATCTGTCGTGGCTGCAATGTCCTCCAAGTTCTCAAAATTAGCTCTGGAGGTGCGGGGTCAATTGTTCCGGTCTCGTCAACTGACTCGGTTCAAAATTACGGCACTGGTCCTTTGGCCAAGTCGGACTCCCGACCCTTGTGGTGCCGGTCAAAGCAGGAGCCGCACCTTCATCGCCCATAGCCTTCGGGACTTGATGTTGCTGTCGGTCAAGTGGCATAAGCAACGGCATCATCAACAACATGTTTCGCACTTTATAAAATTTTGCTGTCTCAGCAGCTACTTTATGCTACGTCAAGCGCGAAAACTAGTTCACAGCTGTTGCAAAAAGTGTCTGATGTCTTCGAGTATCGTCTGCGAGTAGGGATGCGACATCGACAACAAAACATCGATGTTCAATATTAGAACATCGATGCTAATAAAACATCGATGTTTTTGAACTTTCACTCTTTAAAACTGGTTTAGTAACAGTACTTTTGGGAGGCACCTTAATATTAATTAACGTTAACGTACATAAAATCTCGTGTTTATACTATTTATAAAATAAAACCCCATGGAAGGTTCTGGAGTGTCGAGAACATTTCAATTCTCTGATTGGTTCATTGGTTGTTAATTCCCATTTGTCTCGTTGCTAGGGTATCGTTCCCCCTTTTGTATTCGTCCTTTTCAGAATTCAGACTTACATTTACTGATTGTGAAAATTATGCTACGTGTTTTTTTTTTATTATTTTTATTATGGTACTTTTTTATTAAAAAAACTCCCATCAAAACAACGTAAAACATCGACCACAAAAAACATCGATGTTCAAAAAAAAAATCGACTTCAATAAATCGATGTTTAGAACATCGATGTTTATATCAAAACATCGACATCCATGTCGCCTCCCTATCTGCGAGGGGTATCCCCAGCTTACCAACCCAGCAAGCGTGGACCTAAATTTAGCCGTGATATGAGCTCTACGGCATGACTGACTGCGGGGAAATGAAAGCCAACAACGGTTTTGTTCTAAATTTTTCCAGCCAAATTTACTCTCCACCCCTTATCTGGCGGAAAAGACTTATTTCAAGAAGAAAATAATTACAAGATAAAAAGAACTTTTTATATACCACGCTTTTAAATTTTCTGTTGAATCATATAAACATGACAATTCTATGTATTAATGAATACTTTTTTAAAAATTTTTTGATGAATTATCCCATCAACTTGAAAGAAAATGATCAAATGCGTAATAAAAACAGCAATTATAAGTAAATTTTCAAACAACAAAATTAAATGAAAATGATTTGAATTCTGCTTAAAGATGGCTAAATGTATCAAAAGAATGCATTGTCATCGTGTTCTGAGCTATTCTAAAAGTTTCAAATGTCTAGCTAGTCGGGAAGTTAGTTAAAAATCGATTGCAAGATTAGTACTGGACAAACACACAAATAAGAAAGCGAGTTAATAAAAACATGGTAAAAATGAATTCAATTCTGCTTAAAGATGGCTAAAAGTATTAAGAGAATGCACTGTCAGCGTGTTCTGAGCTATTCTAAAAGTTTCAAATGTCTAGTTAGTCGGGAAGTTAGTTAAAAATTGATTGCAAGATTTGTACTGGACAAACACACAAATAAGAAAGCGAGTTAATAAAAACATGGTAAAAATGAATTCAATTCTACTTAAATATGGCTAAAAGTATTAAGAGATAAATATCTAGCTAGTCGGGAAGTTAGTTAAAAATCGATTGCAAGATTTGCACTGGACAAGCACACAAAGAAGAAAGCGAGTTAATAAAAACATGGTAAAAAATACCGATGTAATGAACGAAAATTTGGATAAGCAAGTAATGTTCATAGATTTTTACGATATCGATTTTTTTTCCTTTACGATTTTTATGAACTTAAGGGAACTGGGACGTTCTCGACTACTCCAAATGTGAATATTTTCAATCTCCAAAACCCCATTTTTTTAAAAGTAAAAATAAATTCTTACATAAGATATTACATTCATATAAACTATATGCTTTTTCATTGTATTTCAGTCAAAATATATTTATTATTTACATTAATTTATTATACCCAAGTAATCGAATAAGTACTTACCATAAACATTAGTTGAATACAGGATTATATAAAAGTGCGCTTAAAATTTTTTCTATTGCTTAGAAAATCTTAAAACTTGCTTGAATATTGAAATATATATACATATAATTTATTGAAATTATTTTAATATTATTATGTACAGCATATATATATAATTTTTTAAGTTGAATTCAAAACAATAGAAATTCTGAAAAATAGACTAAATTTTCTCTCAAAATTGCTGAATAAAAAAAATTATATCATTTGAAAAAGTACAAAAACACATTCATTCCATTAATTGTTATCATATAAATATTTAAATCAAATTTCACACCTTTCGGATGGATAGAATTGTTTACGAGCGTGCATTATTAGTAGAAAAACACATTTTGAGAAAAACAACAAAAACTATTTTTTTTAAAATTTTGTCGTAACTTTTAAAGTTTAAAATTGCCTGCACTGTATTGATCTTGTGTAGACACTTCTACAGCATCTCGCTGTCTTTTTTTTTGTCTCTTAAGTGTTCTGGCTTCTTTGCTGACCTTGTGAATTATAATTTCTGATTCACAAATCCGAATTCTGTCAATTTTTCTCAGTGCACTACAAGTGTTACTACCTGGATTAATCTTTAGAGCTTTTAAAACTTTTGTTCGGCCAAACACACCATCATTGAAACATATAATTGCATTCACCATGCCAGTTTGCAATGTTTCTTTACTAATAATTGTGTTTTTAGGAACTCGTTCCCATACACAGTTGTTGAAACTTTCGTTTGGGTTTTGAGTTTAATGTGAATATTTTCAATCTCCAACACCCCATTTTTTTAAAGTAAAAATAAATTCTTACATAAGATATTACACTCATATAAACTATATGCTTTTTTCATAGTATTTCAGTCAAAACATATTTATTATTTACATTAATTTATTATACACAAGTAATCGAATAAGTACTTACCATAAAGATTAGTTGAATACAGGATTATATAAACATACTCTTAAATTTTTTTCTATTGCTTAGAAAATCTTAAAACTTACTTGAATATTGAAATATATATACATATAATTTATTGAAATTATTTTAATATTATTATGTACAGCATATATATATAATTTTTTAAGTTGAATTCAAAACATTAGAAATTCTGAAAAATAGACTAAATTTTCTTTCAAAATTGCTGAATAAAAAAATTATATCATTTGAAAAAGTACAAAAACACATTAATTCCATCAATTGTTATCATATAAATATTTTAATCAAATTTCACACCTTTCAGACGGATAGAATTTTTTTACGAGCGTACATTATTAGTAGAAAAGCACATTTTGAGAAAAACGAGAAAAACTATATTTTTTGAAATTTTGTTGTTAGCTTTAAAGTTTAAAAATTGCCTGCACTGTATTGATCTTGTGTAGACACTTCTACAGCATCTCGCTGTCTTTTTTTTTGTCTCTTAAGTGTTCTGGCTTCTTTGCTGACCTTGTGAATTATAATTTCTGATTCACAAATCCGAATTCTATCAATTTTTGTCAGTGCACTACAAGTGTTACTACCTGGATTAATCTTTAGAGCTTTTAAAACTTTTGTTCTGCCAAACACACCATCATTGAAACATATAATTGCATCCATCACACCAGTTTGCAATGTTTCTTTACTAACAAATGTGTTTTTAGGAACTCGCTCCCATACACAGTTGTTAAAACTTTCGTTTGGGTTTTGAGTTTGCCCATGCAAGCATTTTAACAAAAGCTCTCTTGAGCTAAGATCCCTGAACACTTTCTTTATAGCTATAAGCACTGGTTCTGGAAGAGAATGCTTATGTGAATATTTTTCACCCGTTTCAAGACTTCTGTTGTACCCGCACCAACTGTCAGCTCCCATAGGACACAAACCATGTTGAGGTTTTTTATCGGTGGACAGTTTATGAAAATATATAGCCCAAATGGATCTGGACATATCTTCAACAGATTTTCCCACGTTTCTCCGAATAGCCAAACCATAGCACTTTTGAAGTAAAAGAATTTCTGCATCTGTTAGTCTGCCACGTCCAGAAATTTTTTTCCCGTCTGAAAGTTTGGTGCATTTCATATTATTTCTGAGAGCTCTCAATCTCGCCCCCATTCTTTTTTGGACATGGCCTAAACACTCGAGTTTTTCCACAGAAATGCCTTCACCATATACTTTAGATTCCTGAATTCGTAGAAATCCTTTAGAATCTCCATCACCGAGATATTTTAAGTACCTAACATTTCGACTGTTTAGGGAACGCTGAAAAATTCTCAGAGCTCCTTCACTCTCCATGCCTGCACTGAAACCAGAATAGTTTATTTGACAATTTTCACAATTATCATCTTTATTTCTGCACTTAAAACAGTATTTTGTAAGAGCCTCAAAATCTATCACCTTTCCATTTTCAAGTGAAGTAGCTGTGATTACACCATTCAGTGAAGTATGTCCTCTTTTCTGCCATGAACCATCTAGGGCCACTGATATGTTCCGACTGTTTTCAAAAGATGACACTGTCTCCTCAATACTTTTCTGCATTGAATTTAAAGATACCTTATGTAAAGCGTTGGATATCTGAGAACTGTACCTTTCAAATTTAGAAGGTGGTGGGGGCAAGTTCATCATTGCACAGAATGTATGAGCTGCAGATTTGCCTTTCCCAATGCATCTCATACCGTACACTAAACGAACATTAATATCATATCCAACATCAGAAATAATAGAAGACATTGTACTACTGCCACAACCACACACTTTACAAATTGCGGAAATGTTTACTGCAAGTCCTTTCCGACTGCTTTCGTTTTCAATCACATCAAAACAATTAGAACTGTTGCAATGTTTACAATTTGAAACTGCATTCAAAAGTACACTAAGCATGTTCAAATCAATTATTATATTCTTACTTTCGCACTCACTGAAAAAGCCACCACTATGATACTCTTCATCATCAGAAACTTGAGCACCTTGAATTTTTTGTTTGGATGCACTGATTTTAAGCTGATCTACAGGAACGTTATCAACGTGTTTTGTTTTTGAAAATTGATTAGGATGACACTTTCTTTTTCCAAATGCCTTAGATCTTGCCATTCTTGAATTATACACAAGATACAGAGATAAAAAGCAATCGCAATCTAAACAAACTGTATCAAAATCAGATAAAACAACAGTCGCCGAATCTAAAAAGCACGAGATTTACGAGTAGTAAAAAAATCACACAGCTTGTAATATAAATAAGGTAGAGTTGAGTAGTTGCCTGCTTACATGGAGCTTAGAAATAAAAGAAAACAGGGAGTAAAATTGCAAAATAAAAAAGTGAAAACTTGATGTTTTTATGACGTTTCGACTCCCTTAGTCCCTTTAAATGGGGCGTGGCTCTGTTTGTTTATATTTTGATACCTTAATTAACTAGTGTTAAATGCTTCAAACGTCTATGTGTTATACATGTTTAGAATCAGAAAAAGACACTCTTTCTTAAAAAATTAAAATTGAAAAATCGATTTTTTGAAGGTACAGAACGTCTCAGTTCCCTTAATTGAATCAAAATGTTATTACGTGCATTTGAGGAAGAAATAGTTTATAATTATTGTGCTTGTTAAGTTTCTTTCTTTCACTACTAAAAATTGACAATAATCAGGTTAGCGAAAGAAATAAAATCAACGATTCTGGACATGCGAGGTCTTCAACTGAAATACTAATCTCGGACTTTGACTAAAATTTGATGTGAGAGTATGGATTTACATATTCCACGGGAAACTTTTTCCCATAGATTTTCACGGAATTAAGCTAATCCGACCGGCAACCTCGTTCGAAACTCAACCCCTGTTCTATTCGAAAGAGTGAATAAACACATATGTCCACTCTTCTCCGTCCTTTTATGTGCAGGTCCGTCCATCCATAGCTCTTGCACCCCAAATTCCTTTCGCCACCGAACTGACCCTTTCCCTGGCGACACTGTTCAACGCTGCCAACCGATGAAATATTATTTAAATTAAAGCTCGGACATGGCTATCTTGTTTGCGCCCACATGGGTCGGCTGCTAATTCCACGACTTATACGCCCCCCTCCCTTGCCGAGGGATTAGCGGCGGGTGCAGAGGAGGGGTGGTAGTGCCTAGCGGATAAGAGGATCAGCCCTGTAACAAATGGGGTGAAGAAAAAGGAGATTAAGAAACAGGGGCGTAGGAAATGAGTCCATCTGTTCCCGGTTTAAGAAAACGAGCCGGCTGTCTGCGCAGCGGAAACGTCGCCTCTTTGTCTTCGGATTGGCCGGCACAAATGACCACCGTGACAAATGAAGGGGTTTATAAAAAGTTCGACGAATTTTAATAATGTCTCGTCTGATTTGATGGTTTTGCTGAGCAGAAGGTCCGGGTAAAACTGTGGGAGAACGTAGTTTCTGTTGAAGTCGTTTTTAATGACCGCAATTACTCTGTTTTGTTTGCTGTTCTCTCGAATTCTGTCGTTTTGGGGGCATCGTCGGAAATGTTGAACCCAAACTAGTGAAAACAATCAGTGGGAAGAGAAACTTAATTTACTGTAATTGATAATAAAAATTAAAAAATCGCATATATATATATATATATATATATATATATATATATATATATATATATATATATATATATGTGTGTGTGTGTGTGTGTGTGTGTATGTATGTATATACAGTGATTTCCGCTTATAAGAATCACGTTTGTTATTACTGTTTTTGATTCTTATAAGCGGTTGATTCTTATAGCCGAAATTTAGGTTTTTGGACCGGCACACACACACCTATAGATACATATATTAGATAATTTACCATAAAATACTCTTTAATTTACGTTATCTTTTATTAAAATTATTTTTTATAATTTTAAAATTACATCTTAATTTCTAGACTTATAAGTAGATACACATAATCATAGGAAGAGAAGAAAAGAATCCAATATTTGTTACAACATACCTGCTTAACAGTTTAACGTTTAACTACAGGAAGGGTGCAAGAAAAGTTTTCCATGGTAGTTTGACGTAATGAAGTTTTCGGGAGGCTGTTTATACCTCTTTCAATACCAATAGTCTCAGACGAAGATTCACCGTCTAGCTTACGTTTCACGGTTTGATAACGTGCTGAATCTACTAATGTTACGTTTGCCTAAGTTATAGTGGACACTTCGCCGAAGATTTATGTGTTTCAGGATCCAGGAAGCCGCAACCAGGATGTGGGAGGTGGGAAAAAAGAGTCCCTGTCTTTGTTTGCCAGTGGAGAAAAGTGAAATCGGACCCGGACGGGTAAATATGCCCACGGGTCAAGCTAATAGGACAGTGATGTGCTAAAGCGTTTAAGGGGAAACTATTATGTTATGTCTAACAAAGACAGGAACGCATTTTACGACTGTATTCCATCCCATCTTATCATTCTTTCTTTAAAAAACATAAATAAAAAGAACGTCGTGCCTTTTGAGGGTTTAAGTTGCTTTTTTGGAAAAATGAAAGGAAAGTGAAGAGTGTAAGCTGATTCTTAAAACCGGTGGATTGATTCTTTAAAGCGAAAATTTTAACATGGAAATAATACATTTGTTTTTGTTTTTGCGATATTGATTCTTATAAACGGTTAATTCTTATAACCACTGATCATTATAAGCGGTGGTCACTGTATATGTATTGTATATATATATATATATATGTATATATATATATATGTATATATATATATATATATATATATATATATATATATATATATATATATATATATATATGTCATGATTTGGATTCAAGATAGAAATCAACTCGTTCTTAATTTAATAAGTTTATTAATTCCATTGACTTCAAGACAAACATTCCAGCTTAGCGAACAGCACGTGTCGCGACCACACACCAAGCAGTACGCAGTAAATCTCAAAAGCGCTCATCTCCCTAGTATTGCCAACCCGGGACAGCAAATGTGTCCAGCAGGACATTGGGCGAAAAACCATTTACCCTACAAACTCCTGACGCTGATTTGTCGGGGACCGACGATTTACACTTGTGAATCTTTCTTCATTTGGATCCATTGCCTCTAATTGTTGTAGTCCTGTATAAATATAATGAAAAGCTGAAGCCATTTCTGAAGCCAATGGAGGTTTATTTAATCTATCGTGAGGATATCGAAACTATTGCATCATACATTTTTATTATTGCGTCATAAATTTTTGCAGTACTGCAGAATATTGAATCATATTTTTTAATAATCTATATATTTAAAACATTTCCGTAACTGACTGACTGACTGACTGACTGATTGACTGACTGGCTGACTGACAGACATACAACGCACAGACCAAATGCTGGACCTAAAGGGTAAAACTTTGCTTGGGGATTCTTCTCATAGTGTAGGGGTGCACTAAGAAAGATTAAAAAAAAAATTCTTAGATTTTCTAAATTAAATTTTTTCGCTGTTTTTGTAACATTAAGTTTGCATTTAAAGTAATAATTTGAAGGTTATAGAATTATATCACGAGAAAGATCATAAAAATTCCTTTAAAATGAAATCTCTTTCGAATCTTTACCTCCATTTTTTGGTGAATTTTTAAAGATTTTTCTTCAGAATTTAATTTATTAAATGCTGATCACGTGGTTTCTTTTCTTTTAGTGACACTTAAATTAATTTTGTGTCACGTGCATAAAAACGTAATAAATTGAAAAAAAATTTTCTTTCTTGCTAATGCGGCAGACGATTGGACATTATCCAAAAATATATTAAAATACAATAAAAGAAATGTTCCTCAAACTGTACTATATTAACTGTACTATATTCTTTAGCATGTTCTATTAGATTTAATCTCTGTATTTTCTTCTGCATTATTTTACCTATAAAAATATCCATTACGACTTTTTTATAAATATATCTTTTTGGCATTAATTGCATACATTGACTTTTGTATTTATTATAAATAATATATATATATATATATATATATATATATATATATATATATATATATATATATATATATTGGCATTAACTGCATACATTGACCGTTAAATTTTATTTGAATGTACTCCGTAGCGAAGTACGGATTTTCAGCTAGTACATACATATAGCTAGTAGTACATACATTTCAGCTAGTATATAGGTATGTACTTTACATTCGAGGAACAGTATTGTTGAGAAATTTTTTTTTATTTAAAATTTTCGGTCGTATGTCGAGGAATACCTGCACATCAGATTCTCCCCCGAATAATTTAAATTAAAAAATATTATTTGCATTAAAAAAAAACCAATGTCCCAAGGTGTAAAATTTCTTTCTGTAATACGGAGTAAAAAAAATTCTTGTTTTTAATCCATCTTTCAATCCAAGTCGGCAGTCCTTGGACACATTTTCTCCATAGGTTAACAATGAAGTGTGCGAATCCAACAGGGTTAGTACACTGCAGCCTTAAGGGTCAATCCACGAGTGTTCCAGTGAGACAATCGGCTAGCGTCCATTCTGTTTTTTACTGTTGATTTTAAGAGTCTTTCTGTAATACCTGTTATCAGGCCCAGAGTTCTGCATGGGCAATTGGGGCACTTGCCTACGGCCACCAAAGTTATGGGGGCCCCTAATTTATTATTAAGTTGTACATATTTTTGAAAATTTGGTTTTCGGTTAATACAGTAAAGGGGGCAGTGGCCGATACAGAAAAAAATCGTGGGTGGGGCACAGTGCATCTACTATAGTGAAAGCATACTTACATCCGTAAGTGTTTCTGGTTTAATTTTTTTTTTTTTTTTTTTTTTGGGGGGGGGGGGGGGGGGGTTGTAATAACTCCAGACTGGGATCTATTTTGAATTTCAAAAGAAAATTTCATGAATTTATTTATTAACATTAAAATGTAAATTAATTAACACTTATTATTATTTATTATTTGTTTTGAAATTTTTGACTTGTTGGTCGAAAATTTTTTGAATTTACGGTCCCAGTTTAAGGGGGGCCTGGGTGAGTGTCCCACATGTTCATGTGGAAATCTGGTCCTGGAGGGGCATGTGCCCCCCTCTTGATCTGTCCTTGGAGGGGGCGCCAATATGTTCTTTGCCCAGGGCCCCATTAGTTCAAAGTCGGGCCCTGCCTGTTATTCCAGAAGCCTCAGTAACGTGCAAGGCTGGATTTAAGAGCGGCGACCGTTTGATCAGCCAGCGGGCAATCTGCGTTGTGTCCAATTCGGAACCAAATGTATACCGGATGCTGGCTCGTTGCGCAAGACAAATTGCCGCCCAATTATCGGATTCGGCGCCGATGATCGGAATTCCCGGCCGACAATCCATTCGAAAAGAAAACGAGCTCGATCCGTCTTCGTTTGGCCCTCGCGATATCTTCGAATCGAATTTGCGTCAATGGTTCGGGAAGGGGATTAGACACGACCGGGCAACTTTTGCGGCCTCCAGGAAATGAAATGGCATCCATTTTCTTCGTGGGTTTTAAGAAAGGTCGAGGAAATTCGTTCCCTCTGCGCGACGTGCAAATTAGATCGCTTTTTGGGAGCTTGGCAGCAAATTTCGGAGAGTCGTGCTCGGCATTATGTGTGATGCAGCGCGGAATTACGGGATTTTGGGACAAATGTATAGGAAATTGTGTGTAGGACAAATGTATAGGAGCTGTCAAATGAGGAGTTTGTTACTTCATGGGTAAAATTCATTTCCCATTCATATATCCTATTCTAGGGTTTGTTACTTATATCTTTCCATAAATGAATCAAATCAGCCATGGAGTCAGTATTGGACTTAATTTTAACATGCTCCTGAAATATATTTCATTTTAATATTCGAAAAATTGAAAAAAACTAAAATTCCAGTAAGGGTGCCCCGAATTGCTCATCTCATTCTCGAGGATGCCACAAACATAAAGGTTAGGAATCCTTGTACAAAAGGGGTATAGCTCTCAGCATCTTATTCTGATATTTGTATGCATAGTAGTAGCAACGAAAACAAACAAACAAACAAATAAACTGTGCGCGGAGCTCTTACTCGTTGGAAGTGAAACGTACTTCTTGTAGTTACTCTTACTCTTTAGTGTACTTACTTCTCACTTTACTACTTACTACTTATTAGTGTACTTCTTACTACTTCTTTGCTACTTCCACTTACTACTTACTTCTTACTTTACTTCTTACTACTTCTTTACTACTTCCACTTACTACTTACTTCTTTCTTTACTTCTTACTACTTCTTTACTACTTCCACTTACTACTTACTTCTTACTTCTCACTACTTCTTTGCTACTTCCACTTACTACTTATTACCTTAGTGTACTTCTTACTACTTCTTTACTACATCTACTTACTACTTACTTCTTACTTTACTTTACTTCTTACTTCTTACTACTTACCGGAATGCAATCCAGGCCATGCATATATAAGCTTGCGGACTGAGGGGTGCTACTCCGGTTTATAACGCCACCACAAAGGTCTGAGTCCAACTTCAGGCCTCTTCACATGGAATCCGACAGCCTTAAGGATTCCTTTGGCGCTGATTGGTTCAATGAATCAATGATTGGTATATGATTGGTTAAAAATTTTTACGCTGACGCTGACGGATTTTGTGTGAACAAGCCTTTAGCCAGGAGCCACCTCCATTTTGACCGAACAACCCCAGGGGTGACATCTGAGGGGGGGGGGGCGTATCTTCCCCACCCACTGTCTCCAAAAAATTTTCAGGTAGTCTCATCTAACGAAACTACCGCGGGTTATTAACGTAGAATTAATTACTTATCGTTGCTTACCTCTTTTGTATGTATATATGTATGCATGTATCTATCTATATATCTATATCTATATCTATATCTATATATCTATATCTATCTATCTATATATCTATCTATCTATATCTATGTATCTATATATCTATATCTATCTAACTATCTGTCACTCTCTCTCTCCACACACATACACACACACACACACACACACACACATATATACAGTGGAATCTCGATCTATCGTTTTTCAAGGGACCGATTGAAATGAACGATAAATGCGGGAAAACGATAGATGTAGAAACATAACAAAGCAATATGATCTTTGGGACTGGATAAAAGGAACGACACATACGGAAAAACGATGGATCCGAAAACGATCGATCGAGATTCCACTGTATATATATATATATATATATATATATATATATATATATATATATATATATATATATATATATATATATATATATATATATATATTGACGCATTTTGGTACTTTTCTGTTTAACTGTTTACTGCTTACCCAAGCGATACAGAGTGGGTTTGCGCGCTGCCAAACTCGCGAAGACGGACGGTTTTAGCGTCTGAAATTTTTCTTTCCGGAGGATCGTTTGGGAGGAACGTAATCCTACGTTAAAAGGACTTTCATATCTACTTATTTTACGTACCCCTATTCGGCCTAGACGCGGAGGTATTGAATGGCGCTTGTCTGGATTCGATCCGAGCACCCTCAGCCGTCGCGCTACTAGTAGGCTACTTCTGGTCCCTTTTCGCGACCTCCTCACCGGATGCGGAAAAGATTTTCTCCTCACAGGTGGGTGATTTTCCGACCGGCACGCGATTCCCGAATCTTACTCGCAATTCCGGAATGCCTAATCTACGCGGGCCATCTCCAGCACCACCAAAAAAGGCCTAATCTCGCCTCCCCCCTTCCCCCCTCCTCCCCCCTCCAACATCTGAGCAGCATTTGCAGCCGACACCCTCTATTTACACGACTTACTAATGACGCCACTTAATGAAGTGCAACGGAGGAGAGATCGAATTTCGCCTTTTAGCAAGCAGAAGCAGATAGAGAAGGGGAAGGAAAAAAAAAGATGTGTCTGCTAGCTTCTCATCCCCCCTCCCCCCCCGCGCTGCCGAGAACGAGATCTTAATTTAGAGGGTGCGTTCTAATGAGTAATTAGAGGCAGAGGAGGGGGTGGCGTTGCCTTTTATTGGCACGGCCCGCTGACTGATGGAGTAGTAAGCGCGGAATTTTTGTCGGTTATCTTGGACGCGAGATCGTTCGTTGCGCGGGTGTTGATTAAAAGATACTTCCCCTACACCCGCGCACCCCTTCCAAAATTGCGGAATTTCGAAGGAACGCTTAATCTGGAGGTCTGTATCCCTGAGAAATGTTCGTTTGTCTCTAGAATGACGAAATGACGTAAAGGGGTCAGTTCCTTGACACCTTGGTTTGAAATCATATTTTTTTTACTTGGTGAATAGTTGGTTTGAAGTTTCATTATTTTACTTGCTATAACAACCAACAAATTTTTCCCTCCTTCCTAGGGAATTATTGGTTTTAATTCATATATTATTTTCTTTTTTGGTGAATAGTTGGTTTGAAGTTTCATTATTTTACTTGTTAATTCAACCAAAAAGTTTTCCCTCCTTCCTAGGGAATTATGGTTTGAATTCGTATTTTTTTCTTGGTGAATAGTAGGTTTGAAGTTTTATTCTTTTACTTGTTATTTCAACCAACAAGTTTTCTCTCCTTCCTATGGAATTATGGTTTGAATTCATTTTTTTTTGTTTGGGGGGGGGGGGCTGCTTTGGTGAATAGTTGGTTTGAAGTTTCATTATTTTACTTATTATTTCAACCAACAAGTTTTCTCTCCTTCCTAGGTAATTATTGGTTTAAATTCATATATATTTTTTTCTTCTCGAATAGTTTGTTTGAAGTTTCATTATTTTACTTGTTAATTCAACCAACAATTTTTCCTACTTCCTAGAGAAATTATTGGTTTGAATTTATATATATATATATATATATATATATATATATATATATATAAATGGCTGGTTCGAAGTTTCATTATTTTACTTATTATTTCAACCAACAAGTTTTCTCTCCTTCCTAGGTAATTATTGGTTGAAATTCATATATATTTTTTTCTTCTCGAATAGTTGGTTTGAAGTTTCATTATTTTACTTGTTAATTCAACCAACAATTTTTCCTACTTCCTAGAGAAATTATTGGTTTGAATTTATATATATATATATATATATATATATATATATATATATATATATATATATATATATATATATATATATATATATATATATATATATATATATATATATATATATATGACTGGTTCGAAGTTTTATTATTTTACATGTGAATTCAAACAGCAATTTTTTCCCATCCCTGAGAATTATTGGTTTGAATATTATATTGTTTCCATGAAATTAATTCATACATTTTTTCTGCTGGTTTTTAACTTTCTTTAACTTCAGCTAAATCACACACCAACTATTTCTGCGAATAACTTTCTTTGAATTTCAATTATTTTTCTCAAAGTTAATTCTGGAAAATTTTCATTCTCGTTCTCAGTGTGTTTGCTGCTTTGAATATATTTTAAGCTGACCTTATCCAGGAGCGACGTTGTGGGTGAACGAAAAGAAACACTTCCCAAAGACTGACTTCCCAAACCCACCGTTCCATTCGAAATGCTAAATTTTTCCCAGGCCTTCCCTGTTTGAACTCCATTTAAAGATTCCTTTCCAATGATTAATTAAGGGTGTCAGAGGCAACGGGGGGAGTTTTTATTGCCCCTCTGATGTTGTTGACTGTTGGAGCAGCGCGGAATTTTTCTCTTCGAATCACTCGGAGAGGGGATGTGGACTTGCGGGGAGGAGCGTCGATTAGAATCTCCCCGTGGCTGTATACACGATGAGTTAAAAAGAAACTGAAGATGTTTGATCTGGGAGCAGGGGTTATCCAGCATATTGCTGTGACAAATGGAAAAGATAATGCTATGATGTCTTTATGGTTGCCTTGGTGACCACAGCATGGACGGAACTTGAAGGGCGTCTAACGATTTGTTTTTCTTGTACTCCTGGTTTTCAGACCCGCTGTTCTGTTCTCGTCTTATTGGGTCGTTTATGGCAGGGTTTGCCAAGATTTTTGTGTTTGCGGCGCCCTGTAACAAATTTTAATTTAATTTTTTTTTCTAATCTAGAAACAAAATGTTTTGTATTATTATCAACAAATGTATTTTATGTCACCACTAGCTGAAAACCCGCGCTTCGCTACGGAGTACATTCAAATTAAATACAACGGTCAATGTATGCAATTAATGCCAATAAAATTAATATATATATTTATAATCAATGCGACGATCAATGTATACAATTGATGTAATATATATATATATATATATATATATATATATATATATAAATCGTAGGGGATATTTATTTTTTTGGATAATATCCAATAGTCTGCTGAATGAGAAAGAAAAAAAATATTTTTTTTGTTTATTTCGTTGTTATGCACGTGACGATAAATTTATTAAAAGTACCAGAAAAAGAAATCACGTGATCAGCATTTAATAAATAAAATTCTAAAATTTAATCTTTAAAAATTCACCAAAAATCAGAAAATGGAGGTAAAGGTTCGAAAAAGATTTCATTTTAAAGGAATTTTTATGATTTTCCTCGTGATATAAATTTTATAACCCTGAAATTATTATTTTAAATGTAAACTTTAAAAAAGTTACTAAAACAGATTAAAAATTTAATTTAAAAATATATAAGAAGAATTTTTCAAAAATCTTTCTTAGTGCACCCCTACACTATAAGAAGAATCGCCATGCAAAATTTCAGCCCTTTAGGTCCAGCGGTTTGGTCTGTGCGTTGTATGTCAGTGAGTCAGTCAGTCAGTTACGGAACTGTTTTATATATATACTAGCTGAAAACCCGCGCTTCGCTACGGAGTACATTCAAATTAAATACAACGGTCAACGTATGCAATTTATGCCAAAAAATAAATATATATATTTATAATAAATGCGATGATCAATGTATACAATTCATGTAAAATATATATCTATCTATATATATATATTTATAAAAAAATCGTAAGGGATATGCATTTTTTTGGATAATATCCAGTCGTCTGCTGCATTAGAAAGAGAAAAAAATATTTTTTTTGTCTATTTAGTTGTTACGCACGTGACGATAAATTTATTGAAAGTACCAGAAAAAGAAATCACGTGATCAGCATTTCATAAATTAAATTCTAAAAATTAATCTTTAAAAATTCACCAAAAATCAGGAAATGGAGGTAAAAATTCGAAAAAAAATTTAATTTTGAAGGAATTTTTATGATCTTTCTCGTGATATAAATTTTATAACCCTCAATGTATTATTTTAAATGCAAACGTAAAAAAAGTTTAAAAAACAGATTAAAAATTTAATTTAAAAAAATCTAAGAAGAATTTTTGAAAAATCTTTCTTAGTGCACCCCTACACTATTAGAAGAATCGCCATGCAAAATTTCAGCCCATTAGGTCCAGCGGTTTGGTCTGTGCGTTGTATATCAGTGAGTCAGTCAGTCAGTCAGTGAATGAATGAGTCAGTTACGGAACTGTTTTATATATATAGATAATATATGTATTTACTGGTATATAAATATTTTGCATATATATATGTGTTCTGCAATTAAATACATGCTCATAAACATTTCACTAAAATCGCTCTATTTTGCTTATTGAGATGCTCTGTGTGCCCTTAAATAGAGGATTAAACATCGACAGGAAAATTCCCCGTATCTTAAACACTGGGAATGAGGTGTCAGTTGACGTGCGTACCAATACATTCCCTTCGCGTGTTTATTGCTGTAACCCATTTCCCCGTAGGATGCAACTGAAAGAAATTGTTTATAAATTCGATAAGAACGCGTGAAGCATCATCGACTTCATAAAAATTCGCTTAGGCGCTGCATTTCTGGAGGGTTTCGAAAGGTCTGCTGGCGAAACGTCACGGCACCCGTGTTGGGTTACTCGCTTAGGTCCGTCGTTAATCGACAATGCAAGTCGCATACCATCGAAGTCGGAATGGGAATAGAAAAAGAAATTCGACGACAGCTGCTGTGTAAGTCGGAGGTCGGAACCGGACCACGAAATGACGGTTGAGAAACGCAACATTTTCTGCAAGCTGGTGTTCTGCTGACGCGGAATGTGCGAAATCAAGGAATTGGAAGCGATCGAGTCGGTGTTTTTATCCAGAAATTCGACGGACGTTTGGCACGTTGCCGCCGTGTCCTCGTGTGACTTTGAATCTTTGTGTCCGCCATGTTACATACCTGTGGAACGGACAGTGTCCACCGTACGTGAGCCGGACGAGGATGACATTCAGTACCGAGTTCTTATGCCTACTGTGTGTACTGACCCTGTTGAATTCGCTCACCTTAATGTTAACCTATGGAGAAATGTGGCCAAAGATGGCCGACTTGGATGCAAATCTCTCTATACTAAAAAAAAGTAACTCCAAATGCCGCTGTCAAAAGCTTGTCACGCTATCTCCTCAGAAACCGCTGGGGGTATGGGGTCAAGAGCGATACCAATGGATGCAGAAAAATGGGGGGGGGGGACAAAAGTAAGACATGTCTCATCTTCGTCCGACTTTAAGTTTTTATTTTTTTATTTTATGTTTTGTGGGAAAATATTGACTTTTTCATCTTCAGATTACGATAACTCGTCAAATAATTATCGTAGAATTTTGATCTTTTTACAATCTAAGACTACAGACATTTCTCTTTCAGACTAGACCTCACTTGTTTAAAAATATTTTAAAACAGACTAATATTTTCATCAAAAAATGAAGCGCACAGTTTTTCAAGAAATATCGCCCCCTATGTGGATGTAATATCGATGCTCCTCGAGTTTTTATCTTACAAAGAAAATATTTACATCATCTGGAAGCCAAAAGCTTTCTTATTCATATAAACCTCATGTCAAGTCTATATCTTAAATTTTCTATTTTTAATTGAATTTCAAAGCTGATAATTCAACAGTGATGAAACGCCCTTCGCATTAAGGGTGACACCAGTAAATGGATGGAAGCTGTTACATTGCCCGAGAATCACCCCTACGTATCTCGCTATTAGCTCTAACAGAGGAGCGAGCGTAGCGATCCCAAGGGCGAAGCCCCTAGTATTTTTTAAAAAAAATTGTACACCGTAATAGTGAAAGAAATTTGACACCTTGGGGGCATTTTTCGCTTTTTAAGAAAATTGCAAAAAATATTTTAAAATTTAAATGATTCATGGAAAAAAGTGTGTTTTAAGCGCTTACAATTTCATTTGGTACACCAAATTTATAAAATGAATCGTGTTGCAAGGCGCAGAAAAGTTCGGACTGTCTGAAAATGCCAGTTTTATTGGATGATCGTCATTTATGGAGCTTTCAACAGTCGACACATTTTTCTCCATAGATAAGTGAATTGAGGTAAGCACATTGGTAATAGATACATAGGTAATAGGCATATATAGGTACATATAGGTAATATACATATAAATATATTATAGCATAGGTATATTGTACATATAGTGCAGGGTCATCGAAAAAGGTTGGACACATTTCGAAAGCTTATAATTCTAAAATAAATTGAGAAAACGCAATAATATTCTTTTCCAACAACTTGGCAAGTGTCCAAGATTTCTAAATGTAACTGGTACGCAACCGCGACGTGGAACTTTGAGCAGAATCTTAGATAGGTGGAAGATATCTTCGTTCGGCTTTCCGTCAGTGCATTGGCGACCGTTCAAGAGGAAGCTCAAGCGGTGGTTGTTTGCGATAAACACGACGGTAATTTCGCTGAACTGTTTTAACAGATTTGTACTCCGCTAACCACAACACACACTGAGCTTTCTCCTGAATGGTCGCCATTGCACTGACGGAAAGCCGAGCGAAGATCTCTTCCACCTCGCATCGCTTCTGCGCAACGTTCAACGTCACGGTTGCGTACCAGTTACATTTAGAAATCTTGGACACTTGCCAAGTTGTTTGAAAAGAATATTATTGCGTTTGCTCAATTTATTTTAGAATTATGAGCTTTCGAAATGTGTTCAAACTTTTACGATGACCCTGTATAATATACATGTAGGTACATATAGGTACATATAAGCATATATAGGTAATATCTATATCTATATCTATACTAATATATAAAGAGAGAGCAGATTTTGTACGTGGAGGGTAATCTCCGGAACCACTGCACCTATTTGAAAAATTCTTTCACTGTTTGAAAGGTACATTATTCCAGATGGACATAGGCTATATATTATGTATATCTGATCAGTAGAAATAAAGTTAGGGGGGATACTCTAGATTTGTGTGCACGGCAGCCATCTTGGATTTTTCCGCCAGGGTTTGGCGCTTTTCGCATGGCGATAATTATTGCGTTCTGGTAAAAATAACCCAATGTCAAATTCTCTAATTTTAAGATCAAACAGTTATTTCTGATGTGATCTTTTAATTACAGTATAATAATTTTAGGTCAGATCTTGGCCTTGACCTGGAAATCTGAGTCAAATTGACTAGACTCAAAAGAGTAAATTATTTTTAAAACTAAGAGTCTTTTTGTTGAAACTTTTTGAATCCATTATCAGTTTTTCGTTAACTTATTAAATTTAAGTTGCTTTTAATTTTGTTTATCGATTGTCAATTAGTATACTATAATGATACACCATTTCATTTATTTGAAGTAAAAATTATCTGCCATCATTTTTTCGTAAAATGTAAAATACAGTATACATTTTAAATACAATATATTTTAAAATATTTAATAATTCCAAGTTGTAGTGGATTACAAATAAATTTAAATAACTGAAGTTCAACTTCTCTCTCCCCAGGAACCTAAGTTAAAAAGTTAGTTAAGGTTAAGTTATTGGTTTAGGAAAAGGGTTTTTTTTTCTTATTTCCAACACAGCAGGATAAATGGTCAAATAATCCTTGTCCCGATTTTATTGTATGCACCAAATATTTGGTTAAGGTCAAATCTGAAGTAAAATTTCATTACCACAATGCCCTAAAAAAAAAAAAAAAAAGAAAAAAAAAAAAAAAAAAAAAAAAAAAAAGAGGGGATCTGGTTACTTACCATAAATTTATGGGTTCATAATTATTTTACATTTTTCAAAGCTGAATTTTAGATAATTTTTAAATTGCAAGTTATTTAGGTGGTACGAAAATGCTGTATTTTTTTTCTAATTAACAATATATTGGCATAATATTTTGGTGATTCATTGCTATTAGTCAAAGAGTTAGGGCAAACTGAATAGATGGCATTGAAATTTTATCTGTAAGTAAAATTCATTTGACCAAATTTTTCATATGGATCATAATTTGAAAAGGTAGTTTTTAATTAAAAATGACAAAAAGAAAATCTCAGTCCAACGATTAAGTTTCACAATTTAAAAAGGTCGTTTTTATTAAAAAAGCTAAAAGAAAAACCCAAAATTTCCAATATTTGAGAATGATTTTTTCAGAAAAAAGTGGTTTTTATCAAAAACCCAACAATAAATCTAAGTCCAACGTTTAAATGATTTTTCAAAAAATTTTCTAAGTTTCATAATTTAAACAGGTGGTTTTTATTAAAAAAGCTAAAAAAATTCAAAGTCCAGCGTTTCGAAAACACCGCTTAAAACACATTGGCGAGAATTTTTCCACTCCTCAAAACACGGTGAAATCGCCAAGTTGGCGCAAAAAAATCCAAGATGGCGGACGTGCACACAATTATTAAGTAACGTAATATTAATTTGAATATTATTTTAGGTGCTTAAAGTAATTAAAAAAAATTCTTTACTTAAAATCCTTTTTTTATTTTTGTATTTTTATTTCATCTTTTACTCTAATTTTGAGATACCAATGTGTATCTATAAACGTTTGTCAATTGTAAACGTTTATATTGTAAACGTCTATATTGTAAACGTTTTGTCAATTAAACGTTTCTCCAAATGACAAACGTTTAATCTATATCTATCTATATATATAAAACAGTTCCGTAACTCACTCATTCATTCACTGACTGACTGACTGACTGACATACAACGCACAGACCAAACCGCTGGACCTAAAGGGCTGAAATTTTGCATGGCGATTCTTCTAATAGTGTAGGTGTGCATTGAGAAAGATTTTTCAAAAATTCTTCTTAGATTTTTTTTAATTAAATTTTTAAGCTGTTTTTAAAACTTTTTTTTACGTTTGCATTTAAAATAATACATTGAGGGTTATAAAATTTATATCACGAGAAAGATCATGAAAAATCCTTCAAAATGAAATTTTTTTTGAATTTTTACCTCCATTTCCTGATTTTTGGTGAATTTTTAAAGATTAATTTTTAGAATTTAATTTATTAAATGCTGATCACGTGATTTCTTTTTCTGGTACTTTCAATAAATTTATCGTCACGTGCGTAACAACTAAATAGACAAAAAATATTTTTTTCTCTTTCTAATGCAGCAGACGATTGGATATTATCCAAAAAAAATGCATATCCCTTACGATTTTTTATAAATATATATACATAGATAGATATATATTTTACATCAATTGTATACATTGATCTTCGCATTTATTATAAATATATATATTTATTTTTTGGCATAAATTGCATACGTTGACCGTTGTATTTAATTTGAATGGACTCCGTAGCGAAGCGCGGGTTTTCAGCTAGTTAATATATAAAGAGAGAGAGCGGATTTTGCATGTGGAGGGTAATCTCTGGAACCACTGCACCTATTTGAAAAATTCTTTCACTATTTGAAAGTTACATTATTCCAGATGGACATAGGCTATATATTATGTATATCTGATCAGTAGAAAAAAAGTTAAGGGCCTAAATGTTGAGCTGATGCTTCACCTTTACAACTTTCCTTTGTCAACCATAGTCAAGTAACCATAGCAACACATCAAACGATATATTCATTTATTTTCAGTCAAACATATAACATTGAATTTTCTTTGTCAACCATAGTCAAGTAACCATAGCAACACATCAAACTACATTTTCATATATTATCAGTAAAACATTTAATATTTTAAAGATTTAAGTGGAAGAGGTATTGATAAATACAAAAAGGATTTTTGAAATTGGCAACGTTTAAGGGTTTATTGAAGAAAATTACATTTGGAACTACGCTTTTTATTGGACATTTGAGGTAAAAAAAGATTTACAATTTAATGGCTATCAACTGGAAATTTATTGGTATAATATTACAGAACTTTATTTAACTTATAAACTTCATGTTTTTGAATTCATGCATAATTTTATGCACAATTTGCGTAAATCGAACTTCAATTACTGAACTTTATTCAAAAATCAGTGTGTTTCATTGAAACTGAGAAATTTATTGATTATTTCGAATAGGCCTATGTTTGTTCCTTTATAAGTGAAAAAGTAATGCCTCAATTGAGCTGAAATTTTGTATAGATATAGTTGATAGTTCAGATTAAAGCATAGGCATATTATTTTTTGAATATCGAGCCCCGGAGTTTTTTTAATTAATGTTTTAATGGTTTTGCCCCTAAAAGTTGCTTATTTCGACAGCTTCTACGTCTGTCCACGCTGACAGTGAGACTATGGGGCAGAATCGTACCAAAATTGGCACGTGGGTGGCCCCGGGCAAGATTCAGTGCCTGATGTAGTCGGATTTTTTAATTTTTAATTAAAAAGAAGTTATTAAATTTTTTGTGCCCATTTTTTGTGCTTTTTTTCGTGTTTTTTGTGTGCGGACTCTGTAGTGGATAGGCTATGGGGCCGAATCGTATCAAAATCGGCATGTGGTTGGCCCCCGGACACAATTCAGTGCCTGACGTTACAGTTTCCAATAAAAATTTCTTTTGCCATCACCATCAACAAATCCCAAGGTCAAACATAGAAATATATTGGACTTGACTTACAGGAAGATTGCTTTACTTATGGACAATTATATGTTGGTCTCTCTAGGTCAGGAAATGCGGAGAATCAATTTATTTTAAAACCTCAGAAAAGCGAAAAATGTGGTATACCATGAAGTTTTAAAATAAATTATACCTATCTACTTAAGATAATTGCTCTACCCGGACAAAGTCGGGACGGGCCACTAGTAGGTATATATAGGCATCATATATAGGTACATTGGTAATAGGCACACAGGTCAACACATTGAGGTAAGCGTATGTAGTAGGTTTAGCACAGCAGCCTTGTGGGTCCGAGCATTCTATGTTTGTGCAGCTGCTCGGGAACGACTCTAATGAATGAATCCTGTCAAATGAACGAGTCCCAGTGAAGCAAAAGACCAATTTTGGAGGTGGTCGAAGTGGATTTTTTTATTCTAAAATTAAGAATATTTGTCGTACAACCCTTCACTCCGAAGAATAAACTACTTCTAATGCCCCTCTTTCCTTTCCCTACCGTTTTTAGGTCTACGAAGAGAGGGGAGTGGGGGAAGGTCCGTCCCCGAAATACGGGTTCATCTTTTGATCGATGGGCCTCGTAATTGGACAATTTCAGACTTCTGCGTCATCTGCATATCGTTCGCGACATCTCCGCCCCCCCCCTTTGCTTGATGAATGTATGCCCGGGTGTGCGATCAAGTTGTGTCTGTGGGGGGAAGGGGGTAGTAAAAACGCGCGGGGGAAGTAAATATTTAGGGAAGCCAAAGGGGTGTAGAGTGACGGTCAGGGAAATAAATACGCTTGTTTGTCCCCGTGTGTGTACGGGGGGGGGGAGCTGTTTGGACGCAGGTTTTACATACGTGGAGCGGGCTGTGTCATGGATTGGGGGTTTTAGAGCACAACAGAGGTTGTTTATCTGCTTTTCTTTGGAGGTTAATTGTCATTACCATGTTTCTATTAACTTTCTTTCTTGTTTGTGTGTGTGTTTCTCCAGTATAAATCTTGCAATCAATTTTTAACTAACTTCCCGACTAGCTAGACCTTTGAAACTTTTAGAATAGCTCAGAACACGATGACAATGCATTTTTTTTAAATACGTTTAGCCATCTTTAAGCAGAATTAAATTAATTTTCAGTTAATTTTTTTTTGTAGACTGGTGCAGCCATATATCGGACGGAACGGGAACGAAAAGTTAAATGAAAATCAACTTCCAATTAACTTCATTTTGTTTCAATTTGATGGGATAACTCATCAAAAAAATTTTAAAAAAGTATTTATTAATACACAGAATTGTCAAGTTTATATGATTCAACAGAAAATTTAAAAACATGGTATATAAAAAGTTCTTTTTATCTTGTAATTATTTTTGTGTTTATATTGAGGTTGCTGTTCCTGGATAGACCCAGTCGTTTTCTTACGAGCCATCTATATATGTAAGTTGCTAAGCCGACTTTTTGAGAATTCTGTGAGAGAAAACTACTGCATCAATCTATTTCATTTTGGTGTTAAACGACAGATTGTAATCTGTAGATGTGTCAAATTTGGTTTTTGTAACCGCAATTTCTATTAATTAGTGATAATTTACAATTAAAAATTTATTTCTGCTCTTGCTCAGTGACCTGTGTAAATCTGGCTTTAGAAATTCACTGTTTTTGCGCATGCTGAGGGACAGGTTTTAATGATAAACACGTTTATTCCTAGGAGTCTCTCTAGATCTCTCTCTCTCTCTGCCATTTTTATTTTTATGATAATTATGTTTGTGAAACATAAGATTAAACCTGGTGGAAATAATTTATTTCGCGTTGTTTAATGAGCGATAATTTACAATTAAAAAAATTGCTTTCTGGTCATGCTCAGTGACATTTTTAAAACTGGCTTTAGATACTCACTAAGCACGAGGCCGCTTAATCACAATTTGTTTCTGCGCATTATTATGATTTTCACCATTTAGCATTGATGTGTTGAGTATAATTTGTGTATTAGACATTTATTTACTATCTAGCCGGCTTGTTTTGACGGGTACTAACTAGTCTATATTAGTCAGCGATAATTTACAATCAAAAATGGGTTTCCGCACATGCTCAGTGACATGTTTAAATCTGGCTTTAGATACTGACTCAACACGAGGCCGCGTACACAGATAAATTTGTTTCTGCTCATGCTCAGTGACATGTTTTAATCTGGCCTTGAATACTCACTAAGCACGAGGCCGCATAAAGACGTTAATTTGTTTATTCCGAGGAATCTCTCTAGCTCTCTCCCTGTCATTTTTTATTTTTTAATAATGTAAGACATAGAATTAAACCTGACGGAAGCTGTTTATTTCGAGCAGTTGAGTAATCCTATTTCTTTTTATTGGGTTTAGTAGTAGTAATTTTTTAAGGTGTGTTTCTCTCCTCTTAATTTTATGATTTTCACCATTTGAGGCGTTGAAAGGCAAAGTGGTGTAAGTCACATTTTCAACTTTTTTCATTTGGGGACAAATATTTAACCTCCATGTTCAATTTATAGTGGAATTTTTTGTAGTTTTTGCAGTTAAACTCTTTTGACTTACACCACTTGACTTACTGACTTACACCACTTTGCCTTTCACCGCCTCATTTGGCAATGATGTGTTGATTATAATTTGTGTATTAGTACATTTATTTACTAACTAGCCGTCATGTTTTCACGGGTACTAACTAGTTGTTCTTTATAAAAGTAGGGTAGGTGTCCCAAATATCAACTACTTTAACTTTTTTTCGACATTTCATCCACTTTTTAGTTTCTGATTAGGCTGGAAACTCAAGGAACATCCCTAAGAACTATTTCCTTTGGTATCCAGAGATCAACCAGCTCCAAAACCAGTGCCAGTTTAAGTTATGTATCTAAATTGGAAAAATTAAAATTTCCAGTGAACCCCAGAGCGGTCCCAAATATCGCCTACCTCTGTTCCTCTTACCGCCTACCAAGCGAAATCAGGAGCACCTGTTAAGAGGCGTTGCTAGCAAAGTCTCTGTTTAATGCACTTTCAAATTGTATAAGCAAACCAGTGATGCACCTACCTGGTCATTCACTGGATTCTGATTCTTTATAGCCAAAATTTACGAAGACAACAGCCAAGAGAACTTCAGACGCCATATATTAGTTTCTGTTGTCAGTGATAAGAGCGTTATCGCTTTCGCCGCTGTTAGTACAAACCCAGAACTAAGAAGTTACTGAATTTTCTCATACATAGCGCGAATCATACTTTAGAACACCAGTAGGCGATATTAGGCACAGGCAGGAACTGATTTTCCATTAGGCCCGGTAGGCCTGGGCCTAGGGACCCCCCAAAATTTTTATTTTAAAAGAAAAAAGAAAAAATTCCCAATTCAAATTTTTTTTTTAAATTTTACCTTTTTAATAGCAATATTTTTCATATATCCTTTCGAATTTGATTGATTGGTTCATCATATGTATAGTTATATGTATATTTCATCATATGTATGTTATCTATATATATAAAACAGTTCCGTAACTGACTCATTCATTCACTGACTGACTGACTGACTGACATACAACGCACAGACCAAACCGCTGGACCTAAAGGGCTGAAATTTTGCATTGCGATTCTTCTAATAGTGTAGGGGTGCACTAAGAAATATTTTTCAAAAATTCTTCTTAGATTTTTTTAAATTAAATTTTTAATCTGTTTTTTAAACTTTTTTTACGTTTGCATTTAAAATAATACATTGAGGGTTATAAAATTTTTATCACGAGAAAGATCATAAAAATTCCTTCAAAATGAAATTTTTTTCGAATTTTTACCTCCATTTCCTGATTTTTGGTGAATTTTTAAAGATTAATTTTTAGAATTTAATTTATTAAATGCTGATCACGTGATTTCCTTTTCTGGTACTTTCAATAAATTTATCGTCACGTGCGTAACAACTAAACAGACAAAAAAAATATTTTTTTCTCTTTCTAATGCAGCAGACGATTGGATATTATCCAAAAAAAAATGCATATCCCTTACGATTTTTTTATAAATATATATATATTGATAGATATATATTTTACATCAATTGTATACATTGATCATCGCATTTATTATAAATATATATATTTATTTTTTGGCATAAATTGCATACGTTGACCGTTGTATTTAATTTGAATGTACTCCGTAGCGAGGTTTTCAGCTAGTAGTGTATATAAGGGATTAATAAGTTTTTCTGGTTACATTGTATTGGTGTTTTAATTAGGAAGTTAATATGTTGTATTGCTTTTTGTTATTTGATAATGTTCTAGGCTTCTACGCTTCAAATAGCCGATTCTTGGTAAAATGGTACTTTCACAATGATTCATGATTATTTTTTTTGTGTCAATTTTGGAAATTTTACGCCCAAATCAGTGTTAGGGGGCCCCCATACCGAGTTCTGCCTATAGTCAAGAATTTTCTAAATCGGGTCCTGGGCAAAGGGGCAATATTTTGGCCACCCACCCTATTCTTCAAATAAAAAAATCCTTAAGGGGACAGAGAACCTTCAAACCTCACTTTTTTTTTGTTTTGAATGGATTTGCTTGAAATTTGAATATGTGATTAGTACCATAGATATGTAAAAGTGGTTAACATTTAATGATGAAATATTAATAATTTATGAATTATGAATTATTAATTATATCAAAAATTGGCCTAATTTAAAATGTTCCATGCGCATTTCTTTTGCATATAATATGGTAATTTTAATTTGCAGGATACCTTATAGAACTAACAAGGAAACTTATTCCTCATTTTAAGCATTCATTAAAAAATATAAAGAGAAAATAACAATAATAGTGAAAACACCCTTATTATGACGCAAATCACCTATAAATCATTTTTTCAAGTACAAAATTTAGAAATTCTGAGCTACGAAGCATAATTTTTTTCAATAAGATTTATTTGATATACAGTTAAGTATATAAAACTTAAATTTCAAAGCAATACGATAGTTAGAAATGCGCCCGGAGCAGCTTGAATATTCGTATGACATTAAAATTTTTATTTTGAGAAAAACACATTTAAAGTTATTGCTATTAGTAACCACGTAATATCTAAATTAAATACAAATGCCTATAACTAGGAAAGTAATCACACAAATTAAAAATTATTTTTGAAACACATTCCTAATCGCCCGTAGTTTCACAATTCAATAAAATAAAAAAGTCGAATTTGTGGACAAATTTCACAATTTTGAAAGTCCACTGTCCCCTTAAGCTTAAAAAAAAACACACCTGAAACAGGTGAAATGTGGTTTTCAAAAATAAATTTAAAATCCAAAATTTGGAGTACAGTAAAACCTCGTTTATCCGGCCCTCGTTAATCCGGATCTCCGTATAATCCGGATCAGATTTGTAGACTTTTTTTTGTTATTTATTTAATGTTCACATTAGATAATCATTTTTAACTATGATAGCAAGAACGTAACTACAAGTACGCCAAATATTCGCCTTTTTAGTTTGATTCGATGCACAATTCCTGCATAGACTGTACAATAAATTATGGTAATAAAATGCTATACATTGAGTTTAAGAAAGCTTAACTAAACTTACAAATTCTTTATTAAATAATGATGTTCAAAGTTATTTTTATATATTTTAATGTCTTGTAAACAATACTATGCAATTTTGTTAAAAAACATAGTTTTTTATCGTAATAAACGGTAAGTCTGCTTAGTTAAGGATTTCGTTTTGCTTATTATCCATATTACCCGGGTTATCCGGATTTTCGATTGTCCTAATTGCCTATGGTCCCTCTTGTTCCGAATAAACGAAGTTTTAATGTATGTTTGGGTGTGGTACGGAAGGAGGACCGTTTTCGCCAGATTTTGGCGACATTTCGCTCCCGAACACCAAAATTGGCGTGGAAAGAATTGTCCCACTCAAAAGAGCGTTCATTCGTGGTTTTTTTAATTTAGAGGCGGGATTTTTTTGGGGGGTCAATCCCGATTCTTAATAATTTATTCAAAGGCGGGTCGAGTTTTTCCCGATTCTTAATAAATAATTATATTCATGCATTATTTGTGCGTTTCAAAGAATATACCTATATTTTACAGTTTTGTGAATTTCAAAGATTATAGCTGTATTTTTCTGTTTTATACGGTTAAGATACCTCAGCCGTATGTTTAATGTTTGATCTATCTGGTCAACCATTAGCTCTGTTGGAATAGCTTTTTTAAATTAATTTTTTAATTAATCAATTACTTAAAAATATTACTATTATTTACCCCCCCCCCTTATTCGGCCTCGGAAAAGTTTTGAAATGTTTTGTCATCAGTATTTATCAAAATTTTGCACATAAAGTTTTTTAATCGTTTCTAAAGGACAAAAAATTCTTGGTTATTTTTGCTGTGGGGAAAATATTTTCAGAATTTTGAAATAAATAATTAAAGATTAAGGTTACATAACATTAATAATATTATAAAATAGTATTTAATAATTAAATTGCTGTAATATAAAAAAATAAAGATATAAAATAAAATGAAATATAATGCAAAAATAATTTTTTAAAAATGTAATAATTTTTGAAAGTATTTTTTAAAATTAATTTTTTTTATTAATTATTTTAAAATATTATTATTTTTTCCTTACATTTTGCTAGGAAAAGTTTCGAAATGTTTTGTCATCAGTATTTATCAAAATTTTGTATTTTATGTTTTTAATCGTTTATGAAGAAAAAAAATTCTGAGTTATTTTTGCTGTGAAGAAAATATTTTCTGAATTTTGAAATAAATAATGAAGGATTGAGGTTACAAAACATAAACAATAATATAAAATTGTATCTAATTATAAAATTACTGTAATATTAAAAAAACAAAGATATAAAAATATAATGAAAAATAATACAAAATAATTTTAAAAAAATTAAATGGATAATTAGGGATTAGTATTAAATAACATTAAAAATTTATCCCTAATTATCTAATTAAAAATATTTGAAAAATTATGTTTGTATTATTTTTCATTTTATTTAATTTATTTTTTATTAAATTAGTATTAAATAATTATCATTAAATATTAGTATTAAATAACATTAATAAATTTTGCACTGTTCAACGACGATAAACAAACAAACAAACATTGATAATTCTTAAACCGGCATTTAAAAAATAAAATTACAGGAATTAATTAATATGAAAATAAAAATTAACGATATACATATAAAATAATATAAAAAATCATACAAAAAAGGAATTTTTATAAATTTTAAAATAATTAAGGAAAAATATTAAATGACATTAACAATTCTTTAAAACGTATCTAATTATAAAATTACAGGAATTAAATAATATAAAAGATATAACGAAATAAAAAATATAAAAATAAAACAAAAAGGGATACAAACATTTTTCCCTCAGGTAGGCACTAGTCAGTAGACTTTCATCTATACATACACCGCGAGATTGTTGGCTTCTTCATCATGGGAACACCATTTAGGTAGGCCAGCCTTACTACCCTAGTGCGTGCCACCTCAGTTTAGAGTACTTTCGGGGGGCACTTCTTGGCTTGTATCATTTAACGTGCTTATACCCGGCGTGAACATGAGAACATTCAGTAGCATCTGTCAGGACTAGAACCGATCTTAGTCAGTAACGAATGCCGACGCGTTACCTACTAGAGTAGGGGTTCTCAAAATTATCCAAGTCGTGGCACCCTTAAGAGAATTATAATTTTTTCACGGCACCCTCGTCATATAATTTCTATCTGTGGTATATTATTATTATATATATTATGTATAATATATATATATATATTTCATATTTGTACGACTGTGAAGAAGAAAGACAGCATCAATATACAAGGACAGTCACGGACTAAAGCCGCGTAGAATCTGTGCTCACGCTTTTACGAAGGGTTCAGGACCTTGTACACCAGGGGACCAAAAACTTCTAATTGGTTATCGGTGACCATCTGACCTCGTGCATCAGAAATCGTATGATCTTTTCGGAAGTTTCGAGAAAAACTGGTGAGGCTGAATCATCTTGTTTTCAAAACAAAGCACAGGCGTTAAGGGACAATTTACCTGGTTAATTCGTTTATCCTTAGGTCATAATTTGAAATAGGGGGCTATACTTTATTGAAATGTTAACGGGAAAATTTAGAATTTGCGTTAATTAATAAAGGTGGAACGCTATTATTTCTCTCTCTCTCTCTCTCTCTCACACACACACACACACACACACACACACACACACACATATATATATATATAGATATATACACAGTCAAACCCCGTTATAACGAACTTCAATGGACCAAAGGTTTTGTTCGCTATCTCCAGTGGTTCGCTATATCCGAACCATTAAGAAAGATGTTAGAGTTCACAAAATGTATAACTCATTAGTTGCTATGCATATTCAATAATGATGTATTGAAAGAATGATAAAATCTATTAAAAATGATCATTAATGAATTAAATTGACTAAAATCGATTACATTAAACTGACTCAATACTAATTAAATTAACTGAAAATGAATACAAATGGAAATAAATTGATTTTATCTTTAATAGTTGCTCACTGTTTTGATACAGAAATAATCGGTAATCTGCTGACGTGATGCCGATTTCAAAAATATTTTCTTTGTCCGATACATCAAATGACCCCAACACTCTTTCTTCCACTGTTTGTGTTGACAAAAACTTATTAATTACACTCATCGTTGCTGTAGCATCTGAGATGGTGGAGATTTCGTCATTTATGTGCTCCTCTTCATCAGCATCAGAAGCAGAATCTTCGATTTCAGAATGATTCATTTTAATTTCTTCCACAATATCTTCATCAGTCGGATTTTCACATGTAATGACTTCATCACCACATGTTTCGGACAATTGCACGCCACTATCCGAGAATGATGAAATTTTGTGCTTTTCTATCCACTTCGAGATAGGTAAATCTTCATCATCATCTTCTTCAACATTCTTTGCTTCTTCAATATT
>OU015499.1:131935167-131957667 GCA_907164885.2 Dolomedes plantarius | reverse complement strand
ACCTTTATTGTTTCCTTATTCTTTTCCTTTTTTATCTTAATCTCCTTTTCCTTGTTTATCCTTTGATTTCTTATCTTTTAGGTCTATTCCTTTTTTTCTTGTAGAAAACAAAGTTTTTTACGAATATGCTGCAGTTCTTTTATTAATGCTATCAATCAATTTATTTTTATAGGGCGATGATGCAATAATATCGCCTTTACGGGCCCTACTTGGTTTCGAGTTGTTTTACTCAGGTAGCGTAGGCAAGGGATTTATTTCTTCAGGAGTCACTAAGAACTGGTTTGAACCTGTTGTTTGATAAATACTACCTTCCACATTGTCACTACTGCTGCATGGTTGTGGATTTCGCCTGGGCATCATGGCATCTGCAACTACAGAGGAAACAAGGCTGTGAGAGTGAAAACTAAAAGGCCTAATATAAGACCCTACCTCATATTAGGCATGCTTTGGGGTCTCATATTGGGCATGACCATGTTGTTGAAGACGCCAACACATTTTTTAGGTTAGGATTGACGTTAGCTTAAAATCAAACAGGCGTGTTTACACTCCACATTTATAGCTACCTATCCAATACTAACAGTTTTGGGAGTTTGTGTGCGCTTGCAAACACTCGACTGACTCACCGATTACGAATGATGCAATAGACTACTGTTTTACGCTTCAGTCGCCAGGCAGCAGTACTTGATACGTCCTATAAGCTGGGGTCTCATATTAGGCATACTTACCCTATATATATACATACGTACATATGCATAGATACATGTATACATAACACATACATACATATACACATACAAAAGAGGTAAGCAACGATAAGTAATTCTACGCTAATTACCCGCGGTAGTTTCGTTAGAAAAGACTACCTGAAATTTTTTTTAAATAGTCATTAACAAAATCTATAGGTATCACGCGTCACGTGCCGTGCCCAGAAAATGTATTTGATTCTCATAATTTGAGTACTCATGAGCTTACAGATCTTACGTGCGAAGTTCCTCGTGGTAAATTGTATAATATTTTCGTCTCAGTTCTTCCGATAAACAAAGCAGAAGGAAATCAAAGTTGGCACTGTGAAAATTACTTCAATGTCCAGTTAAATTACATCGTATTGAAATTACACCCATATTATTCAGCCCTTGTCGAATTTTTTTATTATAATTGTCTCAGTTTGAAGTAATAATTAATGAATCGGTTCTAAGTGTGTTTATACGTACCGTATAAGCTATAAATCGAATTTCCACCAAAATATCTTTATTTATACAGTATTCCCAAAGTATCGATATTATTGAGTCGACGAATCCATTTTTTTCAAGAGAATGCACAACCTAAAAACGAAAAGTATATGGCGTCGAACATGAGTAGGCGAGCATAAAGCACAATATTTTCGCCTCTGTGCAGAGCCATTGCGAAAATTGGATAATTTTGACCTCGGAGTGGTCCGATGGTGGAACTTCCTGTAACTTTGTGTAATTGTGTAGTAATTGTGTGTAATTGTGTAGTCTAGTAGGTAGATTTGCCAATCGAAAAACCTCGCCTGCATTAGCTCCCTTAAAATTAATGTGATGTGTAATTGTGTGTAACTCTGTAGTCTAGTAGGTAGATTTGATAAGCAAAAAACTTCGCCAGCAATAGGTCTCTTAAAATTAATGTGATGTGTAATTGTGTGTAACTCTGTAATTGTGTTGTCTAGTAGGTAGATTTGCCAAGCGAAAAACCTCGCCTGCATTAGCTCTATTAAAATTAAAGTGACGTGTAATTGTGTGTAATCGTGTGTAACTCTGTAATTGTGTAGTCTAGTAGATAGATTCACCAAGCGAAAAACCTCGCCTGCATTCGCTCGCATAAAATTAATGTAATGTGCAATTGTGTGTAACTGTGTTAACTCTGTAATTGTGTAGTATAGTAGGTATATTTGCCAAGCGAAATATCTCGCCTGCATTAGCTCTCTTGAAATTAATGTAATGTGTAATTGTGTATAACTCTGTAATTGTGTAGTCTAGTAGGTAGATTTTCCAAGCGAAAAACCTCGCCTGCCTTAGCTCTCTTAAAATCCCATCGCCATATCTTCGCTTCACCAGCGTATTGACAAACATTTACCGAACACCCGTCAAAGTTGTGCGTTTCCGCCTCAACAGCGGCTCTTTAAACGCCCCTATCTCCGCAATCGATGCCCCTTAATTTTCATTGTTATGATCGGCACTTTTCCCTTTCCCCAATCGATGGGCGGGCGTTTTTACCTGCCCAAGACGCTGCCCATTATCGTCTGCCACGAGTGGGGGGAACTTTCTGCGGAGGAGAGAAAACTGGCCGCAAGTTTGCAGTTACTTTCGGCCGTTACGCAGCCGTCGCTTCGCCGTAACTTTCGAAACCGCTGATCGTTAAGAGGAGCGTGTAAAAAGTGGGGAAAACTGCTCTTTGGCGAGTGTTTGGAAAAACTGCCTCGCCCGCCCGCCCGCCCGGAACTGGGACCGTTCGGAGGGAGGAGGAGAGGGAGGGGGGCAGCGTGGAAGTTTTCTAATTGATTTTTCCGCGGCGTCGTTTTCCGTCCCGGCGATTAACGCAAAAATGAGTTCGTTTTCTTGCCGTCATTTTCATTACCTTTTCCCGCAGTGATTCCCCCCTCGTCAACCAATTAGGCTATGTCGAGGCGTGACGTCACATGTAACCAGCGTGGCGGGAGAGTCTTTGTTGTCCTCCATGTTTGGTCTAGGTTTTCGACACATCTACGGCAATCTGGGAACCTTATTTCATTAAGGATGCTGTGGACTAACCCTACTGGATTAGCTCCCCTCAATGTTAACTTATGGATAAAATGTGCCTACTATTGACAGCTACATAAATGCTGATCATCTTTAACAAAAATGGCATTTTCAGATAGCCCGAACTTTTATGAGCCTTGCAACAGGATAAATTTTTTAAATTACGGCCACTAAAGGAATTTAGGAGCGTTTAAAACACACTACACCAGATTTCACTCTCGAATAATTTAAATTTTAAAATATTATATGAATATCGTTTTTTTCATTAAATATAATTATATCATTTAATATGATAATGACATATAAAAAATTCAGGTAGTCTCTTCTAACGAAACTACAGCAGGTTATTAACGTAGGATTACTTATCGTTGCTTACCTCTTTTGTATGTATATATGTATCTATATATATGTACGTATGTATAAATAAACATATATGTATGTCAAAATTTTGACGCATCTTGGTACTTTTCTGTTTAACTTGTCCAAGCGATGGACTGGGTTTGGCGCGCTGCCAAAATCAAAACTCGACAGAACGGATGGACGGATAGTTTTAGAGTCTGAAATTTTTCTTTCCGCAGGACCGTTATGGAGGAACGTAATCCTACCTTAAAATATGACACCTAACTTATTCATGTCATTTTAAAGTAAAATTTTCGAAGAAAATGTACCGGCTTAATAGCCGGTACATTTTAGCCGGTGTCTTTTTTAGATTATATTTGACATTTTTATGTAAAAAAACTTTCTATTTTCAATTCTGTACCACTTTCTTTTTCACCTTTACCCTTGAATTAAAATTCAGTTGGCTAGCACTTCAATAAAATTCGAGACTTGCACCTTTGCTGACCAATCCCCAACTAATACGGGTCAGAATCCTTGAATTCTGCAGCACTTTCTTGTTTGCCTTTACTCTTGAATTAAAATTCAACTGGCTAGCACTTCAATCAAATTCGAGACTTGCACCTTTGCTGACCGTTCCGCAACTAACGCGGGTCGGAATCCTCCATCTAACAACTTTTATAACGCCAGGATAACAGATTTTCAAAATTACTCAGTTAATAGTTCGAAAGCTTTGACCCTGCAGTTCCGAGGGTAAGATTCACTCTTTTACCAGATTAGATAAATGACATCCAACCATCCTTTAGATAACACGCCGCTCTGTTTTACCTCTAAATCCGTTTTTCTGTCGATATACAATTTATGCAGGAAAAACAAATTGCAAAACTTTTTTATCTTTACCTCTAAATGTGTTTCCCGTCCAAATACAACGTATGCTGTAAAACAAAGGACAAAACTTTTTACCCCTAAATCTGCTTAAACGTTGAAATACAGCTTATTCTGAAAAACGGAGGGCGAAGCTGTTTCTTTTTTAATCTCCAAACAGGATTTTTTTGTCTAATACAACGTAAGCTGTAATTCAAAACTGCTCTTTTTTTACCTCTAAACATGTTTTTCTTCCAAACTACAACGTAAGCTGTAATACAAAGGGTAAAACTGCTCTTTTTTTACCGCTAAACATGTTTTTCTTCTGAAATACAACGTAGGTTGTAATACAAAGGGTAAAACTACTCTTTTTTAACCTCTAAACATGTTTTTCTTCCAAAATAAAACGTAAGCTGTAATACAAAGTATAAAACTACTCCTTTTTTACCTCTAAACATGTTTTTCTTCCGAAATACACCGTATGCTGAAAAACAAAGGGTAAAACTGTTCTTTTTTTTAAACCTCTAAACACGTTTCTCTGTCTAAAGTCTAAATGCAACATACGTATGCTGAAACTGTTCTATTTTACCTGTAAATCTGTTTTTCCGTCGAAGTGCAATATAGGCTGAAAAACAGACTTCCCTAACACCTATTTATTTACAAACTCGATGATGAGAACGAAATGAAACCTCGCAGAACTTCACCTTAGAGACATTGCAGTTGTTACCTTTATACCGGAACAAGTTTCACGTCATCAGAATAGGGTTATAGTACGTGTGCTTTTCTTTCCAACCCACTCTTATTGGAAGATACTACCAAAGATAATGGTCAGGATAAAGTCGTTTTCTGCGCGGCGAAATTTTTATGGATTTATTGATTGATTTATTTGGTATCAAAAAGTGATTTTAATTAAAAAAATTATTGATTTATCGTAAAAATCATTAATTCATTAGTTATAATAAGAATTATTAAAATTAATATTAATGATAATTATCATAAAATAATAATATATTATTAAATAATATATGATTTTTGTTATATATTATAATCTATTATTATATAATTAATAATTATTAATGATTATCTACAATTGATTATTAATAATTAATTTTTTAAAATTATTAATTTATTTTAAAATATATTTTATTATTTATTTATACATATATATTTTATCAGAGCCATGTTTACGTAAGACAGAAAACGTCACTTGATGTGCTTTTGGCCCATCAACACCCCCGCTCATCTATAGTTATATATTTACATATTTTTGTGTTATACTATTTACTTAAAAAAATAATAGAACCTTTAGAACGTTGATGTAATTCTGACTGTTTTCATTTATTGTTCAATGTATTTACCGTCAATGATTTAATATGCATACATTTTTTCTTAAGAGATGTACAATAAATTTAATTATTGAAAAAAATCCTTTACCTACGAAGTAGCGACAAGAAATTTGCCAAAACATACGTAAGCAAGAGGGGGGTGGGAGAGGTTTACTTATTTTTGTTTACAAAGATTTAAAATGTGCTTACGTAACACTTGAAAAACCCCTTACTCAAAAAGAAGCAAATAATTGACAATTTTGTGTTGTCGATAATGGTAATGACTCTCGAAGGCATGAGGTTATCACGTGATAGTAGTTCTGTTACCCAAGAAATTGTGGATGTCTTGAACAGCAAAACTAAAATTAAAATCGATATAAATAGCTTTATAGCATTGCTTTTTAACCTTTTTTTAGTGTCGTAGACCACTTTGACAATCTGGTAAAAGTTACGGACCCCGCCTTCTGATAGACTCCTAAAACGAATCGTTACTGAAAAAAAAATTGAGAATGCAATAAAGCAATCAATAGTTTAAAAAATTCTAATGTTCGGTTGTATTCGTATTTTACAATGGAGAGGATAGGCGCAAAATAAAATACAAAAGAACACATAAGATATCGATATCTTACAAAATATAAATTTATAATTTAATAATGCATTTATACTTTAACTAGCGGCCCGTCCTGACTTTGTCCGGTTTGAACAAAATATTATACCAATAAATTTCCAGTTGATAGCCAATAAATTGTAAATCTTTTTTTACCTTAAAAATATCCTAAATAATACCTTAAATTAATTTTACGTTAGTTAATAATTAAAATAAATTTTTTAAAAGAAAAAGGCGTGCCGGAGAACGGTTAGGTTCGAAACGCTATCGTCAGAACAGAAGCCCACCGCGATAGCACCACGCTAAGGATCGTTGAAGACTTCGGCACAAAATGCGGAAGACGACATTCGCAGTAACAATGGAGATTGTTAGGATTACGCCCCTAACTTTATTTCTGCTGATCAGATATACATAATATATAGCCTATGTCCATCCGGAATAATGTACCTTTCAAACAGTGAAAGAATTTTTCAAATAGGTGCAGTGGTTCTGAAGATTACCCTCCACGTACAAAATCGCTCTCTCTTTATATATAAGTATAGATGACTTGCTATCTACCAAATAACTGCTGCACAGCCATGCATCTCATTGAATTGAAATTCAAAGGCCCGGGGTTTTTCTTAGTTTTCAAATTTAAAGAATGCATCCATTAGTTTCAAATAAGAAGTCTTAAAATGTTTGCTTTTCCGCCATCACTCCGAGTTGGCGTACCCTTTGAAATGGATTCAAGGACCTTCAAGGGGTCCATGGACCACAGACTAAGAAACCATGTTTTACAGTATCATAAAAAACTGATACTAATATGCGAACAAACTATTTAAATATCCAGAAAATTGAAATCAATATCCTCCAAAAAATATAACACTAAATAATCCTGACAAAAATATCTTAAATATCCTAGCTTAAAATATTATCTTAGTCCCCCCCCCCACAAAAAAAATAAATAAAAAACCGAGCAATATTCTGTCAAACTAAAATGCATGAATGATCTTACAAAAATATAAGAGTAACGAAGTAAATAAATATCCTGTGGGAAATAAATATCCTAACAAAAAAAAATTATATCCTTAATGAAATAAGGGGATGAAGGAGGACACAAATAAATCTGATATCTGAAAATAATATGCTTATTCGAATATCTGCCTCCTAACTATGTCCTTCAAAATTGAAATAAATATCCTAAAAAAAACTAAAATATACTGACAAAAAATTCTTAAATATCTTAGCTTTAAATATTATCCTAGTCCAAAAAAGAAAAAAAAAATCCGAGCAATATTCTGTCAAACTAAAATGCATAAATGATCTTGCAAAAATATAAAAGTAACAATGTAAATAAATATCCTGCGTGAAATAAATATCCTAACAAAAAAATTATATCCTAAATGAAATAAATGGCTGAATCAGGACACTGAAATAAATCTACTACCTGAAAATAATTTGCTTATTCGAATATCTGCATCCTAACTATGTCCTTCAAAATTGAAATAAATATACTCCAAAAATACAACACTAAAATATAATGACAAAAAATTCTTAAATATCCTAGTTTAAAAAAATATTATGAATTTTAAATATTATCCTAGTCCAAAAAAGGAAGAAAAATTCGAGCAATATTCTGTCAAACTAAAATGCATAAATGATCTTACAAAAATATAAGTACAAAGTAAATAAATAGACTGTGTGAAATAAATATCCTAACAAATAAATTATATCCTTAATGAAAGGAATGGCTGATGGAGGACACTGAAATAAATCCACTACCTGAAAATAGTATGCTTATTCGAATATCTGCATCCTAACTATGTCCTTCAAAATTGAAATAAATATCCTTAAAAAAAAACACTAAAATATACTGACAAAAAATTCTTAAGTATCCTAGCTTAAAATATTATCCTAATCCAAAAAAGAAAAAAAAATCGAGCAATATTCTGTCAAACTAAAATGCATAAATGATCTTACAAAAATATAAGTAAATAAATATCCTGTAAAAAATATCTTAATAAAAAATTATATCCTTAATGAGAGAAATGGATGAAGGAGGACACTGAAATAAATCTACTACTTGAAAATAATTTGCTTATTCGAATATCTGCATCCTAACTATGTCCTTCAAAATTGAAATAAATATCCTAAGAAAAATACCAGTTCTGACCGATTAAAATAATTCTACGTGTATCCGATTGTAATTTTAACTTTTAGATGGTTATAAATGAGAAATAACTAATGTACTCTTCCAACCATTCATGGATATTTGTAACGTGTTGGAAATCTTTCATGGCAATTGGAGCATAAATTGTTGGATGCATGGCATGGCGTCTAAGTCTGAAATAAATGATTAAAAAAAATTTTGCAGAAAAAGCTGGTCAGATTTTTTTTTCTACCAGTGTGGTTGTCGTTCATCATTTCTGACGCATAACGTTTATGCTTTTTGCTTTGGTAGGTCACGATTTGTGCTGGGGCAATTAATTAATTGAAGGTATTGTTTTCTTCCGTTTTTAAAGAACAGAATCCGTTATCAAAGGATTCGATATCAAGAAATTGGTCCCTGCCGGACGTTGTCATTTATGATGTACGTACCTCCGTTATTGTGGTGTCCAAAGATATTAACTTATTTCGATCAATGCATCAAAAGTTTCCCGGTCTTTTCCCACATTGGAAGAAATCATTAGGCTTGTTAGTGAAGATTACGGGATTGATTGTTGGTGTAACAGGGAGAACACCAGGAGAAAAATATCTTTACACAAACTGGTGAAAACATTAGGCTTGTTGGTGAAGATCACTTGATAGATTATTTGTGCGACGGAGAACACCAGGGGAAGCATTTCCTTCCTCAAATTGTGACATATTAAGCTTGTTGGTGAAGACTAGGGGATGAATTGTTGGTGTGACGGAGAACACCAGGAGAAAAATATATTTTTCTCGAATTGGTGAAAACAACATTAGGTTTGTTGGTGAAGATCACTTGATAGATTGTTTGTGCGACGGAGAACACCGGGGGAAGCATTTCATTCCTCAAATTGTGACAGTTTAGGCTTGTTGATGAAGACTAGGGGATGAATTGTTGGTGTGACGGAACACACCAGGAGAAAAATATATTTTCACGAACTGGCGAAAACAGCATTAAGCTTGTTGGGGGAATATCACGGGGTAGATTTTTTGTGTGACGGAGAACGCCAGGGGAAACATTTCTTTCCACAAACTGGTAAAAACATTAGACTTGTTGAAGATCACGGGATGGATTGTTTGTGTAACGGAGAACACCAGGAGAAACATTTCTTCTCGCCAACTGGTGAAAACAGTAGACTTGGTGAGAATTGTGACACCAGGTAACAGTAAACTTGTGAACACCAGGGGAAACATTTCTTAGTTTATGAAGTTATAAACCTGAAAGTCTTTGGCAGTGTAAAGAATTGTGGTCCTTTCCAAACTGTTAATTAGAACCAAATATATATTTGTAAATAGGAAATTGAAATTCTGTCTGTTAGCTAGCTAGTCTCCCATAAAATACTCGAATAAAGATTGCATAAGGTTCTGTGAAGAAGTGGCGCGTAGAAAGGGAAACTTACAAAAAGGGTTAGGAACAGCAAGTTTACTTCAAGTTTACGAACTCGTTTGCTTTATGAACTAGTTTGATGGACCCGAAAAGTTTTTCCATGGAACTAAGGTTAACACCAACGGACGAATCAAAAGCTTTAACCCTCATATTGAAAAGAGTTTGGGACATATTATTCCATCCCCAATTTCGTCGTCAAAAGTATCTCAGACGGTACAATTTGGGCTCTTTTGAATACCAAACAAGAGTATGGAATACAGTGGCAGTAACGCTTTTTTCCAGCTAAGTGAAAGAGGCACAATAAAAGGTCTAAAACGCTTAGAGGGTTAAATATTGCCGATAATTCTCGATAGAGTCTCAATTTTTCCCAGAGGCATTGTGGCAGATCCAAGTATTTAGGACCAGTGTGGGCGCTGGTTGCTTGACTCCGCAAAAAGTTACGCTGGAATATATCGGTTCATTGTACGTCAAAGTTAGCGAATTTCGTAACTTCTAGAAAAGGAAGGTTTCTGCATCGCCTTTTCAATTATTTTAACGCCATACCCATTTGCGGACTTTCGATCTTACGAAATTTTTTAGCCGGTACGGGAAACCGCAAGTTATGTGTAATAACAATGTACAGTGAAACCTCTCTATGGCGGCCAATCATGGTTCAGAGAAATAGTGCCCGTTTGGAGAGGTGGCCGGGTAAAAAGGGGTAAAATGACATTGGCTGTATGAAATTTAGCTGAGCGTTATTGAATCAGTTCTGAACAAAATATGGCCGTTTATAAGCATAGTCGTAGGGTGCTTCTAACTTTTTTTTTTTAGGGGGGAGGGGGCACAAAGTGAATTCAATTAAGGCTCTCCTCAGCGCATTGACTGCTGGACGGTCGTAAAATATGAAATATTATGATTTTTATGAAATTGAATAACGATAGATTTGATGTTTGAGTAGTATTCAAAAGTTATACAATAAGAAAAATAAATATACTATAAATAAAACGAGAAAAAAATATAGCATCGAATTTTTGTTATGGATCATATCATTGTTAAAAACTATGTTAAGGCTAAAGATATAATCGGAATCTTCAGTTTCATAGTTTGAAATACGGGAAAAGACCAACTTTCTTAAAAGTTTTCTACAATTTTCCGATTTTAACTGAACTTCTATTAACATTTTAATTTGTATTTCATGTTAAGTTGGGGGACACGTGTCCCCCCGTGCCACCCCCCCCCCCGGACGCTACGGCTGTGTTTATGGCGGTGACTGGCTAGAGAAGTTTTATTGCATATATATATATATATATATATACTACAACCTCAGTTGAACTAATTTTCAAGGATTAACAAATATCTCATGCGTTTATTTCTATAGGAGTTCATTTGTATGTCTAAAACAGAAAATGTATAAAGCTTTTGGTGTTTTATGGAGGGGGAAGTTGTCCCTTTGTCGCTGCGCTTTGTTAACTACCATTCCATCTCGACGTGACCAAACATGGTACCGCCCGACTACTCGGCACGCAGAGTCCATGTGTTGCGCTTGCAACGGAGACACGCCCGCTCTGGAAGATAGTAGTTCGAGAGAGAGAGATTAAAAAAAGGAACGAACGAAGGGGGGTATTGTGGCGCCTTTCTCCGAGACTCCTAATAGGTTTTCGAAGCCAGCCCCCTCTGCATCTGAGACGGCCGCTCGCTTAATTGCCAAGACGTTAATTGACTAAGAACGCCTTTAATAGGTCGGAAACAACATGCCCGATCCATTGATTTCTGTACCACGCCACTGAAATGCTTGTAAAAGCAATCCCCCCCGCGTGTTCGAACTGCCTTTTGTGTTCGGGGGGGGGGGGACTCTCCAGTGCGATTCAGTTGGGCAGGGGGGGGGGGGGGATAACGTTTTCTCAATACCTCCTCAGCTCCCGTTTCTCGATGCTTTTCGGGCGCAAATCTATGGATGAGCATGCATTTAAGGGAGCTGATTTGTTCGGTATAATAATTAGAGCTTTCGAATTTTCGAATCCAGATCGTCTGCTGAACGCAGTCGGGGGTGGAAATGAGAGAAGGGGGTAGCGAACTTTTCTTAGACGTTTCGAAGTGAATTGGGGGGGGGGGGGCACTTTTCGGTTCTAGTGACCTGCGTGATGGAATCGAGATCCTAATATATTATACAGTTGAACCCCGTTATAACGAACTTCAAGGAACCTAAGGTTTTGTTCGCTATATCCGAACAATTAAGAAAAATACTAGAGCGCACAAAATGTATAACTCATTAATTGCAATGCGTATTCAATAATGATGTATTAAAAATGACAAAATCTATTAAATTATCATTAATGAATTAGATCGACTAAAATCGATTACATTAAACTGACACAATTCCAATTAAATTACGTACAATAGGAAAGTGGAGGGACCAAAATTTCCGTCCGTTATATCCGTGAGTTCGTTATATACCGGGTTCGCTATAACGAGGGTGGTCGATTTATTGCAGGAGTGTCGATTGCGCTGTTAAATTTCAGAAATTGGTGTTGCAGCTATGAGCAACCTCAGTTGATTGTATTGTTTTTGAACGTGTCAGTTATCTTTTTGCCATAAATGGGCCAAACTGACCGAGACCCGCAATTGAATCCAAACAGCTACATGCATCCACGCGATTCGACCACCCAAAACTTATTTCGATAGTTCTCGAGGATTAGGTGTTCTTTCATGGTGCATATACATTGGTACAGAGTTCTCTGCCTGCAGATCCCCGACTCCTGTCATCACATTAGTCACGGTAACATTAGACACGGTATTTAGAACCACCCCCATTCCAATGAACACGTGTCTTCCAAATATTCCCCCATTTAGAACCCCCCCCCCATTCAAGCCCACAAGGTCACTCGTGTTTCTTCATCTAGTGTCCCCCGCCCCCACTGTCACCATTTGACCCCCGGGACCTCGGGTTCTCCTTTGATGCTATGTATCGGACCGCCAGAGGAGGAGATCCACGCATATACAGAGTACAGAGAGGAACATAAATCACTGGCAGATGCAGAGAACTCTGTACCAATCTGTATGCGCTATCAAAGAAGTATTTTATCTAATACCAGGAAAGAAGGGGGTGACCTGAGATTCCTCTACCCGGAATTCGGGGCATTTCCTATGCTATCCTAACTAGAAATCTGACCTATGATCCCCCAATTTCTTACTTTATGACGCTTGTCTGTGCGTAGATTCATTTACTGAGGTGCTTGGTTTTGTATTTAGCTGTTGTGAAGCTATTTTCTATCCTATATCTAGTCCTCCCAAGCCGTGATTTGAACCCTGGAACTTCCATTTATCCTGGCGACCATTTATGCTTTCAAAATACCCCTTTAGTTGTTGTTATTGCTTATTCAACCTGGCCGGAAGTATTCCATACCAAGTCCATATATATATATATATATATATATATGTTAAGAATTAATTTGAGAAAGAATAATAATTAAACAATTTACAGGGGGGCTTCAGGGTAGATTAAATTCGTGGTGTTAAACGCCACTATTTTAATATTCGCATGGAACGAGCAAGCGCCAATTCTTAATCCTACTTTGGGGAAATCCCTGTTTTTAGAATTGAACTTAATTCACGAGGTTGGAAGAACCACGGAGAGAATCTATATATAGTATCAAATTTAGTCCCGCGCATTCCCCATCCTCGGCGCAGACGTCATGAGCATGCACTATAGCATTAGATGGTTTAAAACAATAGAGTTTTAACGCAGAAAGGGATTGTTTCTGTCGTGGCTGGTCACGCATCGCGAGGATCGAGATGATGGGTTGGTAGATAATTAATATGGATTGAATTGAGATAGTTTGATATTCGGAAATAAACTCTTAGGTGTAATTTAATTGTAGTTCTTTGCCACAGGCCTTTTTTCATTGACTGCTATTTGGAATAATTAATTAGGGAAAAAGTTATGATGGAGTAACGTGAGATAAGACACTTTGTCATATATATATATATATATATATATATATATATATATACGGTTAACTTGCTCTTAAATCAGAATGAGTCATTATCACCTCAAGTAATGTCGTTAATTAAACACATTTATTATTTCTTAATTAAGCATAACTATGCACATATTTGCAAAATCCCGATCGGGAAACAAGTTTATTCAACACTTATATCGTAGAAAGCCGTTCTGACTCACTCATCTAGCTCAGAGCCTGCATAAAGATTTATCCAATCACAAAGTCTAGTACCAAGGATGCTAAAGGTGACGATCTGTTATTGGCCCATCTGATCGCTCTCTCTGCCGGAGTTCACAAACTTTTCCCACGCGGAAAACACTGATTTGAGAAATTTTAGGTTATCACCTTAATATACATTACTTACACACGCACATTATATATATATATATATATATATATATATATATATATATATATATATATATATATATATATATTAAATCCTGAAACTGGAATCTAAGAATACAAAAGTTTATTTTAACAAAGAAGAATCCAACAGTAATGTCTCGTTTACAGTAATGCAAACAGGTCGTTTACAACTGTTGTTGTTGGTGTTTATAATGCCCTCTGGCTCGAAGTACCAGACCAGGTCCATATAGGCTTTCGAGCAGAGGGGAGTGTGTCCGAATGGCACCACAAGGGCTATCGAGCACCCCTCCAGGGGTAAAATCTGGGGTATCGTACCTTCTTCCACCCTCTCTGACCTCATAGGACTTTCCGGTCTGCGGATTTATAGCTCCCATATCCGACCCAGACACGAAGGTTTTTAGCCTTGTTTGGTTTAGAGCGCTACGGTCATTTTTTGCTACACGAGTGCTAATTAGACCGGGACCTACAGCTTAAAGCCGATTTCGAAGGGCTACCAACATCCATGCCAAGGGTGGGATTCGAACCCACGGTCTCTGGTTCCAAAAGCCAGCACCCTAGCCATTCGACCATCGTCCGGCCCTTACGGGCTGGGATAGCATGTATCCGAAGAATGAATGAATATATATATATATATATATATATATATATATATATATATATATATATATATATATATATATATAACCTCCTTAATGGACGTTCTTACAAAGGGGGTGTAAAATTTCTGCTATAAAGAGGAAAAAATGGGTCCCGTCAGCTAAAGGTTAATGGCGATTGACGGGATTCTACCGAGCACCTGAAAGCCGACGTTCTACTACTAGGCTAGCGTGGGCCCTTCCTTTAATAGTTTCGCAGATCGTAGTGCAGCGCACCACGACCAACCAAACAACCAAAATTTTGGAGTCTTTAAACTTCGGGCCACCCTAGCTGCTTTCAAAATGCTCAATAATTTGACTGCATTTCTGTATTCTACTAATGGTTGAAACTGTGATTTTTGATGTAGGATAGGGAATGAGATCATATTCTTGCGGAGGTTGCTCGAATGAATATATATATATATATATATATATATATATAGAGAGAGAGAGAGAGAGAGAATGTAGGCCGTATCCACGCATATGGAACATTTTATTGTATTTCAATTTTTCTCAGTTGTGCGTTATATAAATTCTAGGCTTAAAGTTCTATTTTGGAAAGTCTGGTTTTAAAGTGTTCTTTAAAAGAAAAAAAGACGTTTCTTTATTTAACTGTGACTTTTTCTGAGTGGCTGGGGGAGGCGTTATGGGGGACTTAACTGGTAGTAAAAGGGTTGCGTGGTTGTTTGACTGTTAGAGAAGGGGGTTATGGGTTGCTTAGTATTTAGGAAAGGGAGCCGTAAGTTTTATTTTATTGCTATTAAGAAAGAGGGGTTCCCTAGTTCAATTAGAAAAGTTTTCCCACCTCAGGTCAAAGTTTATCAAAATTTCAGTTGTTAAGTTTTACGAAGCGACTTCATTAAAGATAGTGTCAGCTGAAAATCTACAGCGCATGGCTGAAAAGATGCAGCTGTTCCCTTATCCATTAAATTTCAGTGTCGTGTCTATAACTGTGTTGTAACCGACTGTAACCATATTTCTATACAGTCCAACCCCGTTATAACGAACTTCAAGGGACCAAAGGTTTTGTTCGCTTTATCCGGCGGTTCGCTGTATCCGAACCGTTAAGAAAAATGCTAGAGTCCACAAAATGTATAACTCATTAGTTGCAATGTGTATTCAATAATGATGTATTAAAAAAATGATGAAATCTATTAAAAATGATCATTAATGAATGAAATCGATTAAAATCGATTACATTAAACAGACACAATACTAATTAAAATGCATATAATAGGAAAACGACGGGACCAAAATCTTCGATCGTTATATTCGTGAATTCATTATATACCGGGTTCGCTATAACGGGGTTCGACTATTCTGCCAAAAGTCCCACTGTTCCAAATCTTCATTTCCATAGATATCTGTTTATCCTTTGGGTAGAACAAGATGACCATAATCCTCGAATGACCGTGCTTTTACATAAAATACAACAGACTAGCTCGGGAATCGAACCGTAGACCGTCCCCTTTCCTGCTGTCTTGCCACACCACCCAGCAGTGCCATAATCGGCCCTGTATAATTATCTTTACAGACATAAATACAAGACTCGCAGGTCTTTACCTTAAGCCTGAGTGGGCTGGCAACGCACACCTGCGCTTGTCATTTGTTCCGGAATGCTGGCGGATCTTCTATTATCCCATTTCGTCTTTTCTCTCTCGCTGGGCTTTGCGTGAGTAATGGCCTGGGATCCGATTCAACGCGAGGGCGAAACAACTCAACACAGCATTTAAAAGTCGGCCCCACCCTCACCCTCGGCTTTCGCAGCGGCCCGTTTCTCAGCCGCAATCCGTTATTGAACAGCTAAGCAACTCTTTTCGGCAACTCATTCTGAGGGAAGCTGCTCCTCAGATGCGAAAAGGCGGCTTTCTTGGCGCGCGTATGGACAAACAACTCCACGCGTGGACGCCATGTTTGTCCACGGACCCAGATTCGGGACCGCATGAGCTGTACGTTTATCTGCTGGGTGGTTTTAATGGGTTTTATGCCGTTTAAAGTTTTATAAGATTAAAGTTAAAATATTAGCAGGGTTTGCTTACTAATTAGTTATTACCCATTACTTAATTACCCAGGTTCGTTTTAACCCCAGCATGTAAACACTGTAGAGAAGATAGACACAACTTAAATGTTTTTATATAAATGATGAGGACCAATATTTAAAAATTAACAACGAATATTTATTACACAAATAAACAGTTAAATTACAGTATTAAAATGATTATTTGATCAAATTGGGTCCTCACCGGATAAAACAAGGTATGTATCATTTACGGGATTTTAATTTAAATTTAAATCTTAAAATAGTACTGTCAACAGGCAACAGAAATGTAAAGACTGACTTACCCCAAATCGGCGTTGCTACGGGAACATTAATATTGTTCCATCTTTATCGCGGGGGGGTTCGAGATCCCTACCCCAGAGCGGGGCCCGAAGGCCCTTTCCTCACTGCGAAAGAATCTCGTCTGCTCTCAACTCTCTGAAAAACTTTCTCTCTTATCTCTCTGTATCATTTCTACCCCTTAATATTTATCTCAACTTTTTGCATACATGTTTTCACCTTCCAATCACAGTATTTTCTTCTCCATATAAACTCCACCTACGTCTTAAAACCCTTTTCTAGTGGCCCTAATATTTCTCTTTTATTAAAATCACACTTCTCATTGGACCTATACTATTTCACATTTTCATATTCTTTCACATTTTTCCCCTTTTTTCCTTTCTACATTTTCTTATATTTTATTTCTAACACCTGGTCAGTTTTATAACATCTTTTCCTGACCATGATCCGACAATACTGCTACTGTTGTGTAAATTTCACTACAATCCTTTCAATTCTTATTCCTTATTCTAAAGGGGCTTTTTCGACTGACCCTCGTCCAACGCAACTCTTTTATCATGGGGCCTTTGACTAACCGCGATCTAATTTTACTACTAAGCCTTTTCTTATGGGGGCCTTTTATATGGGAGCGGCGGCTATTTCCAAACCTTTCCCTCTCTACCATAAATATATTTTTATTGCGTACGTTTCCCTTTTCTAACAATCTTTTAAACTTATGTAAAAGGCCTTTTTCTTATGCTTTCACTACAGCCGCCCCAATCTATCCTTCCTCTGCGTATACAATTTTTATAGCTGACCCTTTCTTAACTCTTATCCCCCTTCACAACGCTTCACAATGGATAAAAGAATCTTGAAATGGCTTGCAACTTTTAACAAGATCTCCGAAAGCCTTTTGCTGGCTAAAAGAGCCAGCATATCGTCCCATGCGTGTCTAAGAAATGAGATAAAAGTCTGTGCACATGTTTTAGGCGCAAGTGTGCCGGTCTACTGTTAGATGCCGAACAATGCTTGGCGATTGGGCATTTCAGACATTTTATATATGTCTTATTGAATTAGAATGGAAGGCTATAACATTTCTTGTTTTGTAGAGTAAAAAAAATAGGAAGATCTTAACCAGTGTTAACGTAGGATTACGTTTCTCCATAACGGTCTTCCGGAAAAAAAATTTCAGACGCTAAAACCGTCCGTCATCACGAGTTATAATTTTGGCAGCGTGCCAAGCCCAGTCTGTATCGCTTGAGCAAGCTGTAAAGAGTTAAACAGAAAAGTACCAAAATGTATTAGAATTTTGAAATATATATATATATATATATATATATATATATATATATATATATATATATATATATATATATATATATACAGAGAGAGAGAGAGAGATACATATACATAACATATAAATACATATATACATAGAAAAGAGGTAAGCAACGATAAGTAATCCAACGTTACTAACCCGCGATGGTTTCGTTAGAAGAGACTGCCTGATTTTTTTTTTTTAATGTTTCAATTTGTAGCGCTAGGGTGATCAGAAACATTTGAGTTATCTTGTTGGTCAGATTCTGCCAGATAATCTCACCAAAGAAAGCTGATTATACACATCCTGGTGGATGCTTTTAGGATACTCTGGACTTATGCTTAATGAGATGGCGGGTTATAGTTTTAACAGAATCAGACCCGAAACTTTAGAGAGCTAATCTTCGGACTAGAGTGTGCAGGATCGAATACCGCGGATGACGTAAGGAATATTTGTCACCGGTTCTGATAGGCTTTCTGTTGTAGGTTCCTCGTGTTGTAATAACGACCACAAAATTTCGACCTGATAGGTCCGGGAGTTGAATCTGGAGCTCCTCATAATTTGAGGGACGCTTTACCTGTTAAGCTATCGTCGGTATGTTAGCACTTGTCATTTTAAATGCTGTTTCTCACAACCTTTCTTTTTCTTACCAACGACATTGGATAGTGGCTTCGCATATTTATTAACATTTTTCTTCTATGATTTTCGCTAAACGTTTGACATACAGGTTATCATCTCTCTTTCCGATTCTTAGGTGTCACTGAAAAATTTATTTGCCGAGAGTGGGAATTGAACCCGTGTCTCCTGACTTTGAGTGAACATGTATATACGTGTTTCCTATTAAACTTATTGGTAAGACCAGAAGAGTTGAGCTCGATACACGACACTGCGGCAACTGATTGGCTTAGATCTGTAATAGCATGTCTCGGCCTGAAATTTCCGCTGACCACTACAAGTATCCATCCATGATAAAATTTTGTATTTAGCTGTTGTAAAGCTATTTTCTATCATATATCTAGTACTCGAACTTCTCCCAAGCTGTGATTGGAACCCTGGAACTTCTGGTGACCCTTACTGCTTTCAAAATACTGCCTCCCCCACGTTCTCTGTCTGACCAAAGAGGTACATCCGATGACCTCGCAGATCTTCAATTTACCCATGTAAAGCAACGAGATTTACCTTCCAGTACGTTTTCTAATTACATATTGCAATAAATCAATGTTTCTGAACTGCGTTTGCTGCATTTGAAATAAGATCTTTCAATGCAACGCGCATGTTTAAAAAAAAACTGTTTATTTTAATTTAATATTTAAAAAAAAGCTCTTTATTTGATAGCCGCCGGTTATTTAAAGGCTGGTAAAAAAAAAGAGAAAAAAGATTGGATAGGCTGGGTGTCCCAAATATCGCCCCTATGCCTAATATCGCCTACTCTTGTTTCCAAAGTATGATTCGCGCTATGTACGAGAAAATGCAGTAATTTCTAATATCGCCTACTCGTGTTTCCGAAGTATGATTCGCGCTATGTATGAGAAAATGCAGTAAATTCTTCTAATATCGCCTACTCGTGTTTCCAAAGTAAGATTCGCGCTATGTATGAGAAAATGCAGTAACTTCTTCTAATATCGCCTACTCGTGTTTCCAAAGTATGATTCGCGCTATGTATGAGAAAATGCAGTAACTTCTTCTAATATCGCCTACTCATGTTTCCAAAGTATGATTCGCGCTATGAGAAAATGCAGTAACTTCTTCTAATATCGCCTACTCGTGTTTCTAAAGTATGATTCGCGCTATGAGAAAATGCAGTAACTTCTTCTAATATCGCCTACTCGTGTTTCCAAAGTATGATTCGCGCTATGTATGAGAAAATGCAGTAACTTCTTAGTTCTGGATTTGTACTAACAGCGGCGCTAGCGACGACGCTCTTATCACTGACAACAGAAACTATATGGCGTCTGAAGTTGTTTTGGCTGTTGTCTTCGTAAATTTTGGCTCCAAAGAATCAGAATCCAGTGAATGACCAGGTAGGTGCATCCAAATTCTAATTTTGCTTATACAATTTGAAAGTGCATTAAAGAGACTTTGCTAGAAACGCCTTTTAAGAGGTGCTCCTAATTTCGCCTGGTAGGCGGTAAGAGGAGCAGAGGTAGGCGATATTAGGAACCGCTCTGGGGTTCACTGGAAATTTCAATTTTTTTCAATTTAGCTACATTACTAAAACTGTCACTGGTTTTGGAGCTGGTTGATCTCAGGATACCAAAGGAATTAGTTCTTCGGGAGGTTCTTTGAGTTTCCAGCCTAATCAGAAACTAAAAAGTGGATGAAATGTCGAAAAAAAGGTTAGAGTAGGCGATATTTGGGACACCTACCCTAATTTAACAACGGAATACTGCTGTGCAGGATGCGCTGTGAAACAGGGACATTTGAATGATGACAAAGTTCGTTGAAGTTAAAATCATTTAATATGTACAGATGAATATGTACAAATGAATAACATAATAACGAGTCAACTGCTCAAAGAAAATAAAGTACTCGTACATGAAAAGATACTATCTCCACACCTGTAACCGAGAGTAAGAGATTTACAGATGCCACAGACTGAGCGACTGACTGAGCGACTTGACTGTCAGACATAACAAACCTGTTCTTTTAGGGCCTGTTCACATAGTAGTCCGTTACGTTGCGTTAAGGAAAAGATGACGTTAAGACGAAAATAAACCAATCTTAGGCGTTAAATATTTCATTGCTAATCGTTTGGAGGCATATGATTGGTTTATTTTCGTCTCAACGTCATCTTTTCCTTAACGCAACGCAATGGACTCCTATATGAACAGGCCCTTATACAATCAAACATTTGCATAAGAAACACGGTCTACAGTTACATACGGCCAAACATGGTCCGCTTAAAAATAAGTAGTGTCATATGGCAAATACGTAAGAGAATAAAACTATGACGTCACATTTGCAACAGCCGACAAGCTGAATACCATCGCGTTCTTGCGATGTTTAAAAGGCTGACACTTCAACTGCATGTTAGGAAGTGGCAAGATAAAAGTAAACAAGGGGAAATATCGCCACGTTAAATAGGCACCGCGCAATTTTCCTATCAAATACATCAAAATTTTAAGTATTGCGTGCTCTTTATTTAAACTCCTATGCAGAAAACTGCATTTGAAAATAAGGACTTGCCTATAAAGGCGGTCAGGGACATTCCCATAGATAAACAGGGGAACTAAAGACCTACAATGACGACTTAGATACCGTCATATCTGTCTTTAAAAATTTTGACTTGGCGCAGCAGAAATCGAAAGGGAATCGAATACACTACAAGATCACAGACTTCTGAAAGTGTGCGAAGGGAGAACCACATGATAAATAGTCAAATACCAATCCCCCCCTCCAAAGTTGTCAAGCACCTGTTTACAAAATCTTTCCGTGGCATACCACTTGCTAATTTAGTATCGAACGGTTCACGTCGAACCGGCAACCTTTGTATTGTCTTCGCTGAACTCGGGAAATCCGTGCTCCTTATAATATATTCGACAGCTAAATGAAATTCGAACGCTAAACGTGTCTTTGAGAATTATGTTTGTCCCTTTCAGCGCTTCCTGGAAAATATCCATATGAAAAAAAGGAACAGACATAATCGATTGGTCATTAATAGCCGACCCAAGTCAAAGTTGCAAGAAAATTCACTCTTGGAACCATTAGGCTTTCCCCCCGAGCAATCTTGTGTTTTCTTACCGGGGGGAGGAGGAGGGGGGGGGGGCGAGTTCCTGATTCATGTCTGCATATTCATCAGTCCGGATCATTGGGAAATTGTCGTATCGATTGGCTTTAAAAGGATTTTTTCTTAAGACCGAGCTCGAAGCAATCGCGTGACTGTCGGTCCCTCGCCTTGGCAGCTGGAAACGAAGCTGTTTTCCTTCAAGAAAGTCACGCCCCGTTTACGCACAGTCAGCGTCTTAAAGTCCACTCTAAAAGAAAAATACGAGAGTGGCCACTTGCTTTGTACTCATTAATACCGCTTTACAGCAGGCCGGAAGAACATTAGATGATTTTTTTCTTTCTTTATATGGGCCCTTTGCAAATGCGGAGGTCTTTAAACTCCTTGATATAAATACTAGTTGAAAACCCGTGCTTCGCTACGGAGTACATTCAAATTAAATGCAGCAGTCAATGTATGCAATTAATGCCAAAAATATGTATATATTTATAATAAATACAACGATCAATGTATGCAATTGATGTAAAAAAAACAAAACGAAAAAATATATTTGTAAAAAAATCGTAACAGATATTTTTATAGACAAAATAATGCAGAAGAAAAATATTCAAATTAAATCTAATAGGACATACTAAAGAATATAGTACAGTTAATATAGTACAGTTAATATAGTACAGTTTGAGGAACATTTCTTTTACTGTATGTTAATATTTGTT
>OU015499.1:131912667-131930167 GCA_907164885.2 Dolomedes plantarius | reverse complement strand
TAAAAAAAATTTTAATAAGTTTTTTTTAAAACAGTTTATAAATTGTGGTATTTTCAATTGTTGTATAACTTTTTCTATGCTTTTTCTAATACATTTTTAATTACTGTTTTTAGTAAGGTAGTTTTTAGAGATCATCTTATTATAACATTATGTCACTTTATTTTAATATAGTATAAAACTTCAACTTTTATGTCTCACTTTTTCTATTTCTTGTTTTAAACTTTTTGAAAAGTTTTAAATTTTCTAATTGATGTATGACGAATGCTGGGAAAGTTTTAGCTACGTAAAAAGATCTTTTAACCAGGATAGAGGCGTCTTAATCCCCCTCACGTCTTTTCAAATACATCAATTTCCGTTTTTGTTTCAAAATTTCCTTTTTGCTTCAGAAATTCACTATCCTTTTTCACATATCTTGGTGTATCATTATATTATTGTTTTAATTATATCTTATATAGTATTGTCTAATAATTGCAGCTTAGCGCATATTGACAATATACATATTAATGCCTGTAATTAATGCCTGTATTTAATAATGAAGTAGTATTGGTACAACACATGCTTTAAATATTTTAGTTATATATATATATATATATATATATATATATATATATATATATATATATATATATATATATATATATATATATATATATACAGTGCCCTAACTAGCCATTCCTGTGCCCTGGATAAGAATTTGCATCTGGCACCTTAATTAATTAGGTTTAGAAAATAATAAAATGAATACAGCGTTTTGGGCCCCCCTTCCAAGTGGGCCTTAGGCGTATGCCCCTGTTGCCCCTGCCTAGTTACGTCACTGTATATATATATATATATATATATATATATATATATATATATATACACACACACACACACACACACATATATATATATATATTTATTTATTTATTTATTTATAAAAAAATCGTAACGGATTTTTTATAGACAAAATAATGTAGAAGAAAATATTCAAATTACATATAACGGTCAATGTATGCACTTAATTTGTATGTTTAATATCCATAAAACATACTAGTTTGAATTAAATTCTTAAAAAGCTTCCATCTCAATTAGTCTAGTGGTTAAATTTTATCTTTTACCGTATTTCAATATTTTGCCAAATTAATTTAAAGTAACAGAAAAAGCTAAGAAACCACGTAATCAGCAATTAATAAATGAAATTCTAAAAATGAATCTTTAAAAATTCACCAAAAATCAGAAAATGGAGACAAATATTCGAAAAAAATTTCATTTTATAGAAATTTTTATGATCTATCTCGTGATATAATTTTTTTTAATCCTCGGATTATTATTTTAAAGGCAAACTTAAAAAAAAGTTTCAAAAACAGATTAAAAAATTAATATAAAAAAATCTAAGAATTTTTCAAAAATCTTTCTTAGTGCACCCCTACACTATAAGAAGAATAGTCATGCAAAATTTCATCTCTTTAGGTCCAGAGGTTTGGTCCGCGCGTTATCTGTCAGTCAGTCAGTTAGGAAACTGTTTTATATATAGAGATATACTAGTTGAAAACCCCTACTTCGCTTTGGAGTATATCCAAATTAAATTGAACGGTCACTGTATGCTATTAATGCCAAAAATATGTATAAATATATTTATAATAAATACAACGATCAATGTATGCAATTGAGGTAAAACAATGAAAAAATATATTTGTAAAAAAATCGTAACGGATATTTTTATAGACAAAATAATGTAGAAGAAAATATTCAAATTATATCTAATAGAACATACTAAAGAATATAGTACAGTTAATATATTACAGTTTGAGGAACATATCTTTTTATGTATTTTAATGTTTTTATGGATAATTTCCAATCGTCTGCCGCATTAGAGAAAAAAAATATTTTTTGTCTATTTCGTTGTTATGCACGTGACGATAAATTAATTTAAAGTACTAGAAAAAGAAATCACGTGATCAGCATTTAATAAATTAAATTCTAAAAATTAATCTTTAAAAATTCACCAAAAATCAGAAAAGGGTTCTAAAGATTCGAAAAAGATGTCATTTTAAAGGAATTTTTATGATTTTTCTCGTGATATAAATTTTATAACCCTCAGATTATTTTAAATACAAAATTAAAAAATGTTACCTAAACAGCTTAAAAATTTAATTTTAAATTCTAACAATTAATGTTTAAAAATTCACCAAACATCAAAGAATGGAGGTAAAGATTCGAAAAATATTTAAATTCTAATATATTATATTTAAAAAATCTAAGAAGAATTTTTGAAAAATATTTCTTAGTGCACCCCTACACTATTAGAAGAATCGCCATGCAAAATTTCAGCCCTTTAGGTCCAGGGGTTTGGTCTGTGCGTTGTATGTCAGTCAGTGAGTCAGTTATGGAAGTGTTTTATATATATAGATATGTGTGTGTGTATAACAGTTCCGTATATATATTGTATACATCCACACTCTTAGGTGATTCCAAACGATGCGAGTTGCAATCCCCACAGAGTGCCTCCAGTGGTGGAGATATCTCCGCCACCAGGCGACGACGTCCTGTGTCCACTTTCGCGTGACCACGCCACTTTGCGAGCACCCCCTCCACCTCCCCAAACAAAAGAAGCCATCTCGCACGATGCATTATTAAAGACGAGCGCCGTGTCGTAAGCAGACGGCTTTTCATAAGCAAAATCCTTTTCTTCTTATGGGCACTTTTAGGAAAAAAATATAAATGAAAGGGGGGGGGGAGGGTGGTCGCTAAGCTTCGGACACGGCAGTTGTCGTGACGCGTATCATGAGATATGTTTTTATTTATTTTTTTATTTACGGTTATTTTTTTTTCGCGTTATTCATTCACTTATCTCAGTTGCATGCTTACCCGGGTAGAACGCCGGGAAAGTGGATAGTCTGTTTTCCTTCGAAATGGAAAAAATAAATAAATAAAAACTGGGTTAAGAAATCGATTTCTTTATTCTTTACCTGCTTAATCGATGCGAGGTCGGTCTCTTTGGTTCCGATTTATGCGTTTGTTTGTCTTATATATATATTTTTTTTTATTCCCGAGTCGTTGCTTTGGAGTTTTCTCAGCATCGCGTCGTGGGCGAAAATTAGATAAGAATCGAAGTGCAGGCGAGGGGGTATCTGTGTTACGCATGCGTGGAAATTCAAAGAAAAGATGACATGATTAGAGGTACGTAAATTTCACATAAAAAATATCGAAATTTCGCAAAAAAAAATTGCAATACATAAAATTTCGCATATAAATCCGCATACAATATATATATATATATATACAGTAACCACCGCTTATAGTGATCAGTGGTTATAAGAATCAACCGTTTATAAGAATCAATATCGCAAAAACAAAAACAAATGTATTATTTCCACGTTAAAATTTTCGCTTTAAAGAATCAATCCACCGGTTTTAAGAATCAGCTTACACTCTTCGCTTTCCTTTCATTTTTCCAAAAAAGCCACTTAAACCCTCAAAAGGCACGAAGTTCTTTCTTTATTTTTTTTAAAGAAAGAGTGATAAGATGGGATGGAATACAGTCGTAAAATGCATCTCTTTCTTTGTTAGACATAACATAATGGTTTCCCCTTAAACACTTATAAATACTGCCCTAAACACTGCCCTTTAGCTTGACCCAGGGGCATCTAACCCGTCCGAGTCCGATTTCACTTTTCTCCACTGACAAACAAAGACAAGGACTATTTTTTTCCCACCTCCCACATCCTGGTTGCTGCGTCCTGGACCCTGAAACACATAAATCTTCGGCGAAGTGTCCACTATCATTTAGGCAAACGTGACATTAGTAGATTCAGCCCGTTATCAAACCCTGAAACGTAAGCTAGAAGGTGAATCTTCGTCTGAGACTATTGGTATTGAAAGAGTTATACACAGCCTCCCGAAAGCTTCATTACGTCAAACTACCATGGAAAACTTTTTCTTGCACCTTTCCTGTAGTTAAACGTTAAACTGTTAAGCAGGTATGTTGTAACAAATATTGGATTTTTTTCTTCTCTTATTTTAATCATGTGTATCTACTTATAGGTCTAGAAATGAAGTTGAATTTTTAAAATTCTAAAGAATAATTTTAATAAAAGATAATTAACGTAATTAAAGAGTATTTTATGGTAAATTATCTAATAAATGGATATATAGGTGTGTGTGTGCCTGTCCAAAAACCTAAATTTCGGCTATAAGAGTCAACCGCTTATAAGAATCAAAAACAGTAATAAACGTGATTCTTATAAGCGGAAATCACTGTATATATATATATATATATATATATATATATATATATATATATATATATATATAATATAAAAATATTTTTATATTAATAATCTAACTTGTCCATATTCCTGTAAAACATAATTTATTTGATTTTTAAAGATGATGTAATAGCTCATAAAGTTTGCAATACTTAATCCCTTCCTTCCCCTATAGACAGAGAAATATCCTCATAGACTTAGAACAGCCTCTGTCTAGGGAGACTGAGCCGATAAGAATCATTGGGCGCGCCCTAGTCCATGACGTAACATAGCGTTATAGGGATTAACACCTTGCACCACTTCTTCTGTTTTTCCCGATATAAAAATGTGAACACGGCTGAAAGCCGGGCTTTTTCTGATAATGGTTGTACATATAATATGTCACACGGTCTAGCTCCCTCCCCATGGGGAACTCCATATGAACGACAATAAAACTATTTTAATTCATTCGCCTGTTTACTGCGTCCCACGAATACTTTTAGAGCTGTTCCAGTATCTGCTGTTTCAACTGTTTCTATTGCTATGGTATTTCATATACAGTGGTACCTCGACTTGCGAGTTTTTCGAGATACGAGCATTCTCTTGGTAGATTGTTTGCTTTGAGTTACGAGCTAAATTTCGGGTTACGAGCAAACTTCAGATATCCCACCGCTAGTTTGAGCAGCGAATAGCATGTTACGTGCTCATCAAATGAGAACACAAGAAGCATATAATATTTACAACCTTTATGTAAAAGGCCGTGGCGGCCCTGTGGTACAGTGCGCTGGTTTTCGGTGCTGAGGGTGCTCAGATCGAATCCTGGCGAAGCGTCACTAAAATGCCTCCATTTGTGTCGTCCCTTCATAGGGGGCAATGCTGGTCTGCCTATATGGCTCCCCCATAATAAAATGGCACGCAAAACTGCGGTTAATTATAGGTGAATGTCTTCGCGACAAAGTGCCTCCGCATTTAAGAAGAAAAAAAAACCATGTACAATTATACAATTGTATACATATTATTCTAAGACTACTATCCAGTAGTCTTAAACCGAGAGATTAACACTCAACAATTACCATCCGGGGCAGCTTGTTCTGCCCAAACTTGAGTCTCCCTCTGATAGCGCATACAGATTGGCACACAGTTGTCTGCATCTGCCAGTGATTTATGTTTCTCTGTACTCTGCACTATGCGTGGATCGCCTCCTCTGGTGGTCCATCAAAGAAAGAGTGGGGGGTCAGCGGGTCAAATGGTGTCGAGCAGGGTCGAGGGAGGCACCACATCAAAGAAACCTTGCGGGCGGGAATGGGGGTGGTTCTAAATACCGTGTCTAATGTTACCGTGACTAATGTGATGACAGGAGTCGAGGATCTGCAGGAAGAGAACTCTGTACCAATGTATATGCACCATGAAACCGAACAGCGCCCACCCTCTCTCCCAGAGAGATAGCTTAAATTCCCTCCCCCACACTGGAACTCCCCATGGGGGTCTAGGGGATGAGATGACCTTGGTCCTAGGATCGCAAGCTCTCCCCATTCTACAGATTCTGAGAAAACGTTCCTCGGATTCTGAAAGAAGAACCTGGACATTACAGCCACAGTGAACGATGCAACAATCGTCCAGCTTCCGTATCTCACTCCATTGCTCCATGGTTCACTTTAAGAGAGTAGCTGGTAATAAAAGTGAAAGTGATGAAAGCGGGGCAAAAAAGTCAAAAATCAACGAATAAGATTTAGTTTTTCAGTTCAGCCTTTCTCCTCCTCTTCCATCAGCATCATTAAGTCTGATCTCCGAGGTAAATGTTGTACATTACACTCAATAAAACAAATTTATTGCAGTACATTCTATTGCATTGCGTTTTTATACAATGCTCGTCATTTATAAGCACATTTTTCTTATTTAAAAACATGTAACAAAAAATTCGAGTGTTTTGGGGGAGCCCGGAACGAATTAATGGCATTTCCGTTCATTTCAATGGGGAAAATTGATTCGAGATACGAGTGTTTCGAGTTACGAGCTCCGTCATGGAACGAATTAAACTCGTAAGTCGAGGTACCACTGTATATATATATATATACCCCGAAAGTCTATCCAAACACATAATTGGTTGTTTTAGTTTTAATGAATAGTTTGTTCTGTTGCAATTAATAAGTAAATCATAATAATAAGAAAAATTTAAAAATAACTACTAAAAATAAAAAATAAAAAAATTAAATTAAAATCATAAGTAAAAATAAAAATAAGATAAAAAATAACTCTCAGTAAAAATAATAAATAACTAAATTAATAAAGGTTTAATAGTCCTAAAAACACAGTATCCATAGTAGGTCAGTTTCTTTGTTTCCATAATCTCCATGGTTGCAAGTTTTGTGACGTCAGTCATCTTGCGGTTACTTATTCTTAACTTCCACTCTGTCTAGCGCCAGGCTTGGTGTTCTATTGTTAAGTAATTCTTTATTCAATTCTACAGTTATTCATGGATTGTACGGTGTCTGAGTGTGTTAATTGTATAGATCATACTCATCGGAAACAATCCATTGGTTTTTAGACAGTATTGACACCGCTGACGAAGAGATGCTGTCTAAAACCTCTTTCATACTTTTCTTTTCATGTTATTTGTTCCTGGCTGCAAGTAGCTTTAGTGCTGATACTGGTTTTCTCTTTCAACTATTTATTATATATATATATATATATATATATATATATATATATATATATATATATATATATATATATATTGTCAGACTCACGTCCGACTTTCTTAATTGGACCATGGACACATCATTTAGAATGATTAGTGAAGACCGTTAGCGGCGTTCAACAAAGCGAAAGCCGACGGCTGTGAAATTCGTCATAGGTTGTCCACGTAGAATGGAACCGGTAGACGGGGGTACGAGGTGTGGAAAGGTCCAGATTGTTCCAGAAAAGACAGAAAATGGGATAAATAGAGGTTACCGCGAAAAAAAAAAGGACTAGACTTAGACTTTGCCGAAACGATTCGGGCGAGCGGAGAGAATAGAGGGAGAAACAGGGTCTCGAGTGAACAGATGTATGAACTCCTCGCCCGTGGATCGATGTATGATGGTTCTTCAGAGCAAACGTGTATATATTGATATTAGTCTAGATATTGATTTTATAATAAACGGGATGTAAATAGACATGTATTAGTGTCCACATTAATATTACGAGTGGCTTATACATCGGATCACGGCGATCAAGTTAACATATGTATATATATACATACCAGTAGTTATAAAAATAATGGAAACACTAAGAAACATCATGAAAACCTTTATCAGTACTGGGCAGGATCACCTTTTGCATGTAATACCACCTCATTCACCTTGGAATAGGATTATACAAGTCATAAATAGTGGTTAATATATTATACCATTCTTCAGGGAAAAATCATGAAAGTTCCTGTAGAGATGCTGTGGTGGATATCGATACCTTTATCTATCCGCTTATACAGATCACAGTGGTTGGGTGATTTAAGGGGACAGTGGACCTTCAAACCTAACTTTTTTTGTTTCGACTGGAGTTGCTTGAAATTTGAATATGTGATTAGTACCATAGATATGTAAAACTGGTTAAAATTTAATGATGAAATATTAATAATTTATGAATTATGATTTATTAATTATATAAAAAATTGGCCTCATTAAAAATGTTCCATGCGCATTTCTTTTGCATATAATATGGTAATTTAAATTTACAGGATACCTTAAACAACTAACAATGAAACTTATTGCTTATTTTAGTTATTCATTAAAAATATAAAGAGAAAAAAATAATAATAGTGAAAACACCCTTTTTATTACGGAAAACACCTATAAATCATCTTTTCAAGTACAAAATTTAGAAATTCTGAGCTACGAAGCATAATTTTTATCAATAAGATTTATTTGATATACAGTTAAGTATATAAAACTTAAATTTCAAAACAATACGATAATTAGAAATGCGCCTGGAGCAGTTTGAATATTCGTATGGCATGAAAATTTTTATTTTGATAAAAACACATTTAAAGTTATTGCTATTAGTAACCACATAATATCTAAATTAAATACAAATGCCTATAGCTAGGAAAGTAATCGCAGAAATTAAAAATTCTTTTTGTAACACATTCCTACTCGTCCGTAGTTTCACAATTCAATAAAATAAAAAAATAGAATTTTTGGACAAATTTCACAATTTTGAAAGTCTACTGTCCCCTTAAAGTCGGAGGGATTGTACAGGGCAAGAAAATATATTTGACTTCTTCTTTATGTTCTTCTTACCAATACTTGATAGATTTAGCTGTATGTATAGGGGGATTATCATACCGGAGAGCGCCATCTCCTGCAAGAAACAATGTTTGCACCATAGGATGAACTAGTGAGCTAAAATTTCGACATAGTCCTTCTCATTCAATCTCCCTTTTTGGGTTACAATAGAGCCCGAAGAAAACCCTGAGATGCCATCCCAAACCCTGATATATCTACCTCCATGATTGACAGTTGAGATGAAACAGCCAGAATCTTACGCTTGTATCCCAAGAATATGGGCCCAAGAATGAACATATATATATATATATATATATATATATATATATATATATGTATATATATATATATATATACACACATATATACATATATATATATATATATATATATATATATATATATATATATATATATATATATATATATATATAATATATATATATATATATATATATATATATATATATATATATACACATATATATATATACATATATATATATATATATATATATATATATATATATATATATATATATACGTATATGTATATGTGTGTATATATATATATATATATACACACATATATATATATACACACACATATATATATATATATATATATATATATATATATATATATATATATATAACTCTCTTAATGGCCGTTATTTGAAACGGGGTATGAAATTCACCGGGGAAGGAAAAATGAGCCCCGTAAGCTAAAGCTTAAAGGAATTTAGGAGTGTTTAATATTTTGTATTGGCATCTATTACAAGTGGCTTAAGAATAACTACTCTTCAGTAAATGTTTTGTTTGTGAAGTTCCCTTCTACCTCTGAGGGTTGATACCTGAACATGCAGATGCCGATTGAGCTTTTCGGTCATTTTGGTTGCAGTTGTTTTCTTTCTTCGTGTCACAATCCGCTTCAATACCTTATCCGTCGCTTTCTCTCAGCTCTCCCTTTCGTCCACTATTCTGTTTTGCAGAGGATGTTTTTACGTTCACTCTGTATGCTATCATGACTTTCGATACCATAGCTCGAAAAACACCCATTCAACTGGGGGTTGCAGTAACAGATACTCCAATTTAACCGCGCTCCAAAAATGTGCCCTTTTCACAAGGTCTGCAAGGTTTGACATTTTACGCTGTTCCTCCCAAAAGCACGATGCCCTTAGCTTCATTTCTGCTACCTGACAGTAGAATAATACATTCACTATATTATATAAAAAAATACCGGTGGCCAGACTTGTTATTTAAGGGTACGAAGCACATCCATAAACACCACTAATCTTGATAGGTGTTTCCTTTAATTTGATAACCACCTGTATATGTATATATATGTATATACATACATACATATATATATATATATATATATATATATATATATATATATATATTATACTAGCTGAAAACCCGTACTTCGCTACGGAGTACATTCAAATTAAATACAACGATCAATGTATGCAATTCATGCCAAATATATATATATATATATATTATATGATAAATACGACGACCAATGTATACAATTGATGTAAAATGTATATATATATATATATATATATTTATAAGAAAATCGTAAAGGATAATTTTATAGATAAAATAATGTAGAAGAAAATATTCAAATTAAATCTAATATAAAGAATACCAAAGAATATAGTACAGTTAATATAGTACAGTTTGTAGAACATTTCTTTTACTGTATTTTAATATTTTTTTGGATAATGTCCAATCGTCTACCGCATTAGCAAGAAAAAAAAAATTATTTTTTGTCTATTTAGTTGTTATGCACGTGACGATAAATTTATTTAAAGTACCAGAAGAATAAATCACGTGATCAGTATTTAATAAATTAAATTCTAAAATTTAATCTTTAAAATTTCACCAAAAATTAGAAAATAGAGGTAAAGATTCGAAAAATATTTCATTTTGAAGGAATTTTTATGATCTTTCTCGTCATATAAATTTTATAACCCTCAATGTATTATTTTAAATGCAAACGTAAAAAAAGTTGCAAAAACAGCTTAAAAATTTAATTTTAAAAAATCTAAGAATAATTTTTGAAAAATCTTTCTTAGTGCACCCCTACACTATTAGAAGAATCGCCATGCAAAATTTCAGCCCTTTAGGTCCAGCGGTTTGGTCTGTGCGTTGTATGTCAGACAGTCAGTCAGTCAGTGAATGAATGAGTCAGTTACGGAACTGTTTTATATATATAGATATATATGAATATATATGTATATATATATATATATATATATATATATATATATATCCATATAAATTCAAAAATTTCGCATTAATTAAAAAAAATCACAATTTTACTTACTTTGTTAGGTAAGTATTAAAATTCTCAGTTAAAAGATAACATTGTAGTGGGCGTCACAGTCTCTTCCTTAAGTCTTTAGCAATAAGTAATAAGCAAATTTCGAGAGTGCAAGCTCTCAGTTAAAGACTGTCTATAGTACCCGTCAAAACATAAAGGTTGTTTAGTAAATAAATGTACTAATAGACAAATTATACTCAACAGATCATTGCCAAATATTGAAAATCATAAAATTAAGAGGAGAGGAACACACCTTAAAAAATTACTACTGAACCCAATAAAAAGAAATAGGATTACTCAACTGCTCGAAATAAACAGCTTCCTTCAGGTTTAATTCTATGTCTCACATTATTAAAAATAAAAAATGACAGGGAGAGAGCTAGAGAGATTCCTCGGAACAAACAAATTAACGTCTTTATGCGGCCTCGTGCTTAGTGAGCATTCAAGGCCAGATTTAAACATGTCACTGAGCATGCGCAGAAACAAATTTATCTGTGTACGCGGCCTCGTGTTGTGTCAGTATCTAAAGCCAGATTTAAACATGTCACTGAGCATGTGCGGAAACCCATTTTTGGTTGTAAATTATCCCTGATTAATATAGACTAGTTAGTACCCGTCAAAACATGCCGGCTAGATAGTAAATAAATGTACTAATACACAAATTATACTCAACACATCAATGCTAATTGGTGAAAATCATAATAACGCGCAGAAACAATTTATTGTGTTTAAGCGGCCTCGTGCTTAGTGAGTATCTAAAGCCAGATTTAACAATGTCATTGAGCATGCGCATAATGCAATTTTTTTATTGTAAATTATCGCTAATTAAAGAGCGAGAAATAAACAATTTCCATCAGCTTTAATCTTATATTTCACAAACATAATTATCATAAAAATATTAATTACAAGATAAAAAGAACTTTTTATATATCATGTTTTAAATTTTCTGTTGAATCATATAAATTTGACAATTCTGTATATTAATAAATACATTTTAAAAATCTTTTTGATGAATTATCCCATCAACTTGAAAGAAAATGAAGTTTATTATCAGTTAACTTGTGTTTAAATTTTCGTTCCCGTCTCGGCCGATAGATGGATGCAGCAGTCTACAAAACAAAATTAACCGAAAATGGATTCAAATCTGCTTAAAGATGGCTAAAAGTATTTAAAAATGCATTGTCATAGTGTTCTGAGCTATTCTAAAAGTTTCAAATGTCTAGCTATTCGGGAAGTTAGTTAAAAATCGATTGCAAGATATGTAAGGGACAAGCACACACATAAACAAACAAGAAAGCAAGTTAATAAAAACATAGTAAAAATGGCAAAGATAGATCTAGAGAAACTCCTCGGAATAAACTTGTCTATCATTAAAACATGTCACTGAGCATGCGCAGAAACAGTGAGTTTCTAAAGCCAGATTTAAACATGCCTCTGAAAATGCGCAGAAATAAATTTTTCAATTGTAAATTATCACTAATTAATAGAAATTGCGGTTATAAAAAACCAAATTTGACAAATCTACAGATTACAATCTTTCGTTTAAGACCAAAATTAAGTAATTCGATGCAGTAGTGTTTTCTCACGGACTGCCCAAAAAGTCGGCTTAGCAACTTAAATATATAGATTGCGGTTACAAAAATCAAATTTGACAAATCTACAGATTACAATCTTTCGTTTAAGACCAAAATTAAGTAACTCGATGCAGTAGTTTTCTCTCACGGACTGGCCAAAAAGTCGGCTTAGCAACTTAAATATATAGATTGCGGTTACAAAAATCAAATTTGACAAATCTACAGATTACAATCTTTCGTTTAAGACCAAAATTAAGTAACTCGATGCAGTAGTTTTCTCTCACGGACTGCCCAAAAAGTCGGCTTAACAACTTAAATATGTAGATTGCGGTTACAAAAATCAAATTTCACAAATCTACAGATTACAATCTTTCGTTTAAGATCAAAATTAAGTAACTCGATACAGTAGTTTTCTCTCACGGACTGCCCAAAAAGTCGGCTTAGCAACTTAAATATGTAGATTGCGGTTACAAAAATCAAATTTGACAAATCTACAGATTACAATCTTTCGTTTAAGACCAAAATTAAGTAACTCGATACAGTAGTTTTCTCTCACGGACTGCCCAAAAAGTCGGCTTAGCAACTTAAATATGTAGATTGCGGTTACAAAAATCAAATTTGACAAATCTACAGATTACAATCTTTCGTTTAAGACCAAAATTAAGTAACTCGATACAGTAGTTTTCTCTCACGGACTGCCCAAAAAGTCGGCTTAGCAACTTAAATATATAGATGTTACACGTATTTTGCGAACGGTTCGTTCCAACGCCTATAAACAGTGTTTCAATGAAACGTTGGAAAAATTGTATAGACTCCTTTGGCGATTATTTTGAAGGAGATACATTTATTTGAATGTGAGTAACATTTTTCTTATCTATAAAAAATTGTTTGTTCACTTTATGGGCGCATCCTGTATATTGATATCCAGGTTGGGAAACGGGGAGAGAGACCATTGAAGGGTGGTCGCGACTGGGAAAAGGTTGTGAAATATTGCTTTACAGCGATTTGTTATTCCGTTTCATATTAACCTGTTCTATTATGTTCTAAGTTTTCTGTCAATAAACAGACGTAACTTTGTGAGCAGTAGACAGATTTGCGTTTCGCATGCATGAGATGAAAAGTAAAAATGGCTAGACATAAATGCGTATAACATACGTGTTGACATCTGTTGGTTATCGATTTAAAAAAAATAATTTTTTCGAGTGAGGAGTTAGACTTCTCCATTGATTTACGGGATAAATTAAAGAAAAAACGAAACGTTAGACAAGTCATTTATATTTATATTGTTGCTTCACGGGATGTTGTTTTCTTAGCAACAATGTTGCGTGATAGTGAAGGAAACATTCTGTGAACTGAATACCTAGGATTGTAAAAGAGATTTGGCGACTAGATTCGACATCTAAAGTGAATATGGGATAGCCAAACTGTGCAATCATCTAGAGTCAATATCTTCTCCGTTAAAAGAAAGTAGAAAGTAACATGACATCATCACCCAAACTTATAATTGCATCAGTGACCTAGCATACATTAATCCAGATTTTAAGTTATGTTTAGGGATACGTAAATTTCGCATAAATAATTACAACATAAAAAGAACTTTTTGCATACCACGTTTTTGAATTTTCTGTTGAATCGTATAAACTTGACTATTTTTCTCTCCTTTTATCTCTTAATTGCACAAACCTTCACTTAATTATTCTTTTTCACTTTCTTTTATTTCATTTTAATCACTTTTTAGTCGTTTCCTCTATCCACAGACTTTATAAACTGCTAACTTTTATAATTTTTTTTTTAAAGTTTTCGCACAATATTTGTCTAAACAAACTAAATTCACATGTATTCTGTTTTCAAAATCATTCAACGACTTTACGCAAAAGTGCAAGCATTGAATTCGATGGAAGCGCCACCTTGCGGATTTTTTCGGCTAAAAGTATTAAAATAATACATTGTCATCGTGTTCTGAGCTATTCTAAAAGTTTCAAATGTCTAGCTAGTCGGGAAGTTAGTTATAAATCGATTGCAAGATTGGTACTGGACAAACACACACAAAAACAATCACTCACAAGAAAGCTAGTTAATAAAAACATGGTAAAAAATATCGAAATTTCGCAGCAGCAACAACAACAACAACAACAAACAGTATATATATAAAATTTCGCATTTATTCGCAAAAAATATATAAATTTAAAATTTTCGCATTTATTAAGTTGTATTCGCATCCAAGTAAGTAAAATTGTAAAAAATTGCAATTTTACTTGCTTGGATAAATAAGTATAAAAATTCTTAGTTAATTCTTAGCTAACATTGTAGTAGTCTCCACATTATGTTCCTTAAGTTATAGAGAATTTGTACTTCTACCCTGACTTTTGGGTATGTATTGTAGTAGTCTCCACATTATGTTCCTTAAGTTATAGAGAATTTGTACTTCTACCCTGACTTTTGGGTATGTATTGTAGTAGTCTCCACATTATGTTCCTTAAGTTATAGAGAATTTGTACTTCTACCCTGACTTTTGGGTATGTATTGTAGTAGTCTCCACATTATGTTCCTTAAGTTATAGAGAATTTGTACTTCTACCCTGACTTTTGGGTATGTATTGTAGTAGTCTCCACATTATGTTCCTTAAGTTATAGAGAATTTGTACTTCTACCCTGACTTTTGGGTATGTATTGTAGTAGTCTCCACATTATGTTCCTTAAGTTATAGAGAATTTGTACTTCTACCCTGACTTTTGGGTATGTATTGTAGTAGTCTCCACATTATGTTCCTTAAGTTATAGAGAATTTGTACTTCTACCCTGACTTTTGGGTATGTATTGTAGTAGTCTCCACATTATGTTCCTTAAGTTATAGAGAATTTGTACTTCTACCCTGACTTTTGGGTATGTATTGTAGTAGTCTCCACATTATGTTCCTTAAGTTATAGAGAATTTGTACTTCTACCCTGACTTTTGGGTATGTATTGTAGTAGTCTCCACATTATGTTCCTTAAGTTATAGAGAATTTGTACTTCTACCCTGACTTTTGGGTATGTATTGTAGTAGTCTCCACATTATGTTCCTTAAGTTATAGAGAATTTGTACTTCTACCCTGACTTTTGGGTATGTATTGTAGTAGTCTCCACATTATGTTCCTTAAGTTATAGAGAATTTGTACTTCTACCCTGACTTTTGGGTATGTATTGTAGTAGTCTCCACATTATGTTCCTTAAGTTATAGAGAATTTGTACTTCTACCCTGACTTTTGGGTATGTATATCTTGAAGTAGCAGTTTAAATAATTTCATTCAAACACAGTTCTTACATAACAATGTTTATTTAAATATTTGCACATACAGATTTTGCTTTTCAACGTAAAGCATGCGTACTACTAGTACGAGATATATATAGCATTCATGCAAGGGAAATACAATTCAATATATTCACTTGTATAACTACTCATTCAAGAAAAATACACTTTGCAATACTCACAGATACTTTGAAAGTCAACCAGCAGTGCTGCCACGTAAACTTTGGGCCACAGAACGCTAAATAACTTTCGTCTAACACGAACTCGCGTAGGTTAGCATCAACCTAGCTAAAACGCCTCGAGCGGCTGCTCGCAAAACTCCTTTCACTTCCTTTCCTTAAGTCTAGCACATCTCCACATCTAGCTGTGGTAGATATCTCCACATCTAGCTGTGGTATTTATACCAACTGCGTATGCCACAATTAGCATATCTTAAGCGGCTTCTTTAACTTTATTCACCTAAAAGTTCGATTATTGTGAATAGAATCTCAAGAGACGTTCTTATATCTACTAAATTGTTCCGCAAGACTTGACGGTTGATTTTTACAGTTAGATTTTTAGGTTCGATTCCGGTCCGGAAAAAACTGTCCGGGTGAAATTCGGAGCAAATCCGAAGGAGAGTGAAATCTCTCAGCTAAAGACCGCCGGATGGTCTTAGTTAAGCAATTATGTTAATAAATTATTACTATAATCTAATTTCATTTAAAAAGGCGTTTATCACCGATTTTTCGCCAAAAAGTAGTAAACAAATAATTTTTCTCATTTATTCGTTCATATCAGCTAATTTCGCATTTATTGGCATCTATTTCTTAAATACGAAAATTACGGATCCCAAGTTATGTTATTGAGTGATGTTTGGTCAATCTTTCTGTGTCATAGGTTCAGCCATTTTTCTTTATTGTGATTGATACGCCGGTGTGTTACGATTGTATATAGGCTGCTGTGTACCAACTCTATTGGATTCGCTCACCTCAATGTTAACCTATAGAGAAAATGTGTCTACTATTGACAGCTGTATAAATGCCGATCATCCAATAAAAATGGCATTTTCAGAGAGTCCGAACTTTTCTGCCCCATGCAACGGAATTTATTTTATAAATTGGGTCCACCAAAGAAATGGGGGAGTTTTTAAAACACACTCTACTAGATTTTCCCCCCGAATAATTAAAATTTAAAAATATTTGCACCTTTTTAAACGAAAAATGCCCAAATGTGTGAAATTTCTTTCTCTATTATGGATTACAATTAAAAAAATTCTTTTAGTCCAAGTGGGCAATTCTTGGACACATTTTCTTCATAGATTAACATTGAGGTGAGCGAATCCAAAATGGTTAGTACGCAGCAGCCTTAAGTGTATGGAAGTGATTATACCAGAAAGATCCCGTGTTTAATATCGCATGTGTTAGAGATCTTCGTGCCCAACATAAATACTACGTGATTAGTTGAACGTATATAAATACGCCATACATGAAAACGACATCCTTTGTTTAGATAAAATTAGGAATATTTACTGCGGCTGTCAAATCAAAAATTTCTAACATCTCCGGAATTTTAAGTTGTTTCTTCATATTTAATTTATTACGAAGTTTAAATTTAGCTTGTACTGATTTTGAAATTGGCAACATTAAAGTACACGAGACGACAGTTTTGGTTTCGCGCAATAAACTTAATCCGTCAAATTTGTCTTATAATTTCTCTTACGTTTCTTACGTTAAGCATTTGTTTATTTGTTCTTTTTCGCAACTGGAATCGATGTTTTTTTTTCAAGCAAAATGTCAATCATGTCAATCATGCGTTAAAAAGAAGGTCAATTC
>OU015499.1:131867667-131907667 GCA_907164885.2 Dolomedes plantarius | reverse complement strand
CAAGAACAATATATTTTTATACTCACGAACAGTAAGTCAAACCAGCAGTACTGCCATGTAAACTTCTGGCCCGCTAAGCACTAGCGCAGGATAACACCTTTTCAACCTTAACCACCTCTCCTTTCTTTTAATGACACTGCGTGGTATTTATACTAAGAGCGTATGCCGAAATTAGCATATCTGAAGCAGCTTCTTTAATTCATTAATTCAAAAGTTCGATTCTTGTGAATCGAATCTTGTGTATACCTTACAAATTATAGGCGAATGCCTACACGATAAGTGCCTCCGCTAGAGAAAAAAAAACTGAATTTTTAACTGACTTTATGTTTTTTAGACGAATTTAAAAACTTTGTCAGATATGTTTTAAACTCGCGGGGATTTATTTATATATGAAGACACAATTGAGAGAACAAAATGTTTACGTCATCAAAGCTATGGGGGCCACTACCCATCAGATTTAAATAAAATAAAATTTGTGTTACGGGTTTCCTTAGGAGGATCAAATTTAGTATAGGGATGTGAATTTTTGTTCTTCAGTCTGAAATCCAGCCACCAACTCCTTGTTCTATTTAGTGTCGTTAAATATACCTTTGCCTTTATGAACGTTCTTTGGCCGCCTTCGTTATTTGTGATGCTAGAAAACCGTTTAAAAGCTTCATCGAGGACCTGGTAAGTCTACCCCCCTCGTTTAACCCTATCTCCCCCCCCCCCTAGAGGACCCGGCATCTTGGAAAGCCGCGCGCTGATCTGACCCCGATCCGATATCGAACGTTTTCTCGCGCCCTTCCTAAGATTAGAAGTTCCCTCGTCTAAAGGCGCTTTCGCCACTTTTATCTCTCGCTCTAGTTAATAAATCAGGGCTCCGGGAATTACAAATAGTCTCGCAGATCTGACATCTCCTTAATGATGATCCTCTAAACCCACAAACGATAACAAGCGCTCCAGCCCCCTCTCTCCCTTCTCTTCTCTCTCCCCAGCGCAGACGATTTATCTGGGTCCGTCCGCCCGCCCACCCCCCGCCGCTACCTCCTTTCCGATTCGATTTTCGGCACTTTTAATTGATGCCCGGGTCGCTACCGCTAACTGGCTGACCATCATATATCATGCAGTTATCGGGAACGCCATCCGATTATCGATTAAATAATCGTATCGAGACGAGCGACGCTTTTGTTTAATCGCCGGATAGGAGAATTTTTGGCGCGAATTACCTCAGAACAGGTCAAGTCGATGCAACCCCCCCCCCTTCCCTCCCACACTTTCCTCTCCGGGAACCCCTTTGCCTCCGTAGAACGGAATTTTAACGTCCATGATAGGATTGTTTCAGGGGATAATTTCCTGAATTTTTTTTTCCCGTTTTTTTCTTTAGTTGGGGAATTTCCGTTTTATCATTCGGATAATTTATTCTTCTGCGGGTTTTTTTTTTAGAAGGGAAAAAAAAAAGAACGAAATGGACTGATTCTCTTGTCTTAACATTGCTAGATATTTTACGATAATGTGGGTTTTTGTAATAGAATCTCTCTCTAGCACTCTAAAGCACTGTTTAAATAGCAGGGGTGAAAAGTTAGGACATTACATTAATGCCCTGCACCATTTCCAGAAACTCTATATGACAGGTGATTAGCTTCTTTTTTAGCTATTATTTTCCCTCGATATCCCATAACTTAGGCTGACCTTCCCAACGAGAGAAAAGGCTGAAGAGAATGGTTAATGTACAGGAAAAAAAAAGAAATTCGAAATAACGGGAGATTGCGTCAAAAAGTATATAAAACTAGCTTAACACTGTCCAAGACTTTATCGATACAACTAGCTGAAAAAGATATAGATACAACTATAGATACAACTAGCTTCTTTTTTAGCTATTATTTTCCCTCGATATCCCATAACCTAGGCTGACCTTCCCAACGAGAGAAAAGGCTGAAGAGAAAGGCTAATGTACAGAAAAAAAAAGAAATTCGAAATAACGGGAGATTGCGTCAAAAAGTATATAAAACTAGCTTAACACTGTCCAAGACTTTATAGATACAACTAGCTGAAAAAGATATAGATACAACTATAGATACAACTAGCTATAGATACAACTAGCTTCTTTTTTAGCTATTATTTTCCCTCAATATCCCATAACTTAGGCTGACCTTCCTAACAAGAGAAAAGGCTGAAGAGAAAGGCTAATGTGCAGAAAAAAAAGAAATTCGAAATAACGGGAGATTGCGTGAAAAAGTATATAAAACTAGCCTAACACTGTCCAAGACTTTATTGATACAACTAGCTGAAAACCCGTACTTCGCTACGGAGTACATTCAAATTAAATACAACGGTCAATGTATGCAATTAATGCCAAACAATATATATATATATATATATATATATATATATATATATATATAATAAAACGAAAAAATATATTTATAAAATAATCGTAACGGATATTTATAGAGACAGAATAATGTAGAAGAAATTATTCAAATTAAATCTAATAGAACATACTAAAGAATATAGTACAGTTTGAGGAACACTGTCCTCAAAAAATCTATTTTCCTGTTTATCAAAAAATTCTTCATTTACTGTATTTTAATATTTTTTTTTGGATAATGTCCAATCGTCTGCCGCATTAGAAAGAAAGAAAAAATATTTTTTTTGTGTCAATTTACTTCGTATGCACCTGACACAAAATTAATGTAAAGTATCACGAAAAGAAAAGAAACCACGTGATCAGCATTTAATAAATTAAATTCTAGAAAGGAATTTTTAAAATTCACCAAAAATCAGAAAATGGAGGTACAGATTCGAAAAAGAATTCATTTTAAAGAAATTTTTTATGATCTTTCTCGTGATATAAATTTTATAACCCTCAAATTATTATTTTAAATGCAAACTTAAAAAAAAGTTACAAAAATAGCTTAAAAATTTAATTTAAAAAAACCTAAGAAGAATTTTTCAAAACTCTTCCTTAGTGCACCCTTACACTATAAGAATAATCACCATGCAAAATTTCAGCCCTTTAGGTACAGCGGTTTGGTCTGTGCGTTAGATGTCAGTCAGTTAGTTACGGAACTGTTTTATATATATAGATTTGACCCTAAAGCTGTTTTGTATTAACCCTATTGGATTCGCTCACCTCAGTGTTAAGGGACCGGACATTCAATTTCGTTCTTCTTTAATTTTCAATATTTTACTCTATATACTTCATGAGTATAATTAATATTCTTTTCTACTACATTGAAGATTCTTAGAATTCACAAATAAGTATTTTGTGCAGGAATAAGACCTGTTTATCAAAAAATTCTTCAAAAATGCTAGAATGTTTCAAAAGGCTCCATGCGTGTACATTTTCTTCTGATACCTTCCAAATTTCTCAGAATCGTCAATTGAAGTGTTTGTCACAAATCTGTGCATATTTCTTTGAAATCACAAATATGTTTCAAATTTAGATCATAAAATAAAGAAAAAACATATAAAAATAACAGGCAGATTAAAAAAAAATTATTTAAGACTTTTGATTCACACAAAAAATATTAAATGCATCTTTATATTTATATATGTACTAGCTGAAAACCCGCGCTTCGCTACGGAGTACATTCAAATTAAATACAACGGTCAACTTATGCAATTTATGCCAAAAAATAAATATATATATTTATAATAAATGCGATGATCAATGTATACAATTGATGTAAAATATATATCTATCTATATATATATATTTATAAAAAATCGTAAGGGATATGCATTTTTTTTTATAATATCCAATCGTCTGCTGCATTAGAAAGAGAAAATTTTTTTTTTGTCTATTTAGTTGTTACGCACGTGACGATAAATTTATTGAAAGTACCAGAAAAAGAAATCACGTGATCAGCATTTAATAAATTAAATTCTAAAAATTAATCTTTAAAAATTCACCAAAAATCAGGAAATCGAGGTAAAAATTCGAAAAAAATTTCATTTTGAAGGAATTTTTATTATCTTTCTCGTGATATAAATTTTATAACCCTCAATGTATTATTTTAAATGCAAACGTAAAAAAAGTTTAAAAAACAGCTTAAAAATTTAATTTAAAAAAATCTAAGAAGAATTTTTGAAAAATCTTTCTTAGTGCACCCCTACACTATTAGAAGAATCGCCATGCAAAATTTCAGCCCTTTAGGTCCAGCGGTTTGGTCTGTGCGTTGTATGTCAGTCAGTCAGTCAGTCAGTCAGTGAATGAATGAGTCAGTTACGGAACTGTTTTATATATATAGATAGTAAACTTATTAAACAAAATTTGAGAATTTTAATTAATATAGAATGCGTATAGAGTAATTTGAAAAACGTTAGCATTTTTGAATTTTTTTTTTCAAAGACAGACATTATTCTGATAAAAATTCGTTATTTTGAATTGTAAATGCTTTCAGTGTAGTAAAGTAGAAAATTAATTATTCTCATTTTGTAAAAAGAGTTAAAAAATTTTTAATTTAAAAAATTCGAATTTGAAGGTTTCTGCTCCCCTCTTAACCTATGGAGAAAATGGGTCCAAGGACGGACCACTTGGATTGAAGTTTTTTTTTAAATAAAAAATGGTACATCGTAATAGAAAAAGAAGTTTTACACCTTGGGGCATTTTTCTCTTTTAAAAAAAATTTAAATAATATTTTAAAATTTAAATTATTTCGGGATAAAATCTGGTAGAGTGTGTTTTAAACGCCCATCAATTCTTTCGGTGGATGCAGTTTATAAAATGAATCCTGTTGCAAGGTGCAGAAATGCTCGTGCTATCTGAATATACCATTTTTATGAGATGATCGGCACTTATGAAGCTGTCAATTGTAGACACATTTTCTCCGTAGGTTAACACTGAGGCGAGCGAATCGAATAGGGTAATAGGGCGAATCTAATAGGGTTCAGCAACCTGAAGAGTTCTTCAGGAGTATATCCCTCTGCACCTATAAAAAACTTATTTTGATGGCAATGTGTGGGAAATCGATTTTATTAAGGGGGGGGGAGATCACTTTTGCACTCTCAAAAATACACTGATTTTACTACCAAGCTTAACGTTTTGTCAAACAGTTAATTTGATATTAATTTAAACCAGTTTTTTAGGGTGATTTTTACAAAGTTTTATCTATTAGAAAGCAAAAGCAGAATTGTCGGGAGATTATTAGAAATTATTTTATGTAAAAAAATAATGTTTTATGAATAATGAATCTTAGGTCATTGTATTGCACGCTGAATTTTTTACTATAAGAGATATATATTAAATTATTTTTATGTATTCTATCCATAGGTTATACTTTTATGTTCACCTAAAATAATTACCATATTTTACAGAAAAATGTTTTTTCACTCAAATATATTGTAATGTACAAGAAATATCATAAAAAATTTTCCCCAAAAAATTGCTGTAAAAAAAGATTATCAATGTGTACTTACCAAAATTTATGTAGAAATTGTAAAAACATACTAGATATAGATGTATACAAAATTTTAGCAATTTGTGACCATAAGGTTTGAAGAAATAGTGCGCACAAGTTTGAAAATAACAGTTTTTAGAAAAAGCTATTTAAAGTTTAAAATTTCTATAAATTACTTTACTGTTAGCTTTATACATTTGTACATAAAATCGGTTCTATTTGTAGTTATCAACTTCACATTTTTAAAAGATTCCTTACATTCCATTCTTCAAAATTAAATCATGATAAAAAATTAAGTTTTTTGATGAAATCAGAGAGAGAGAGAGAGAGAGTCAGTCATAACTCAGTTCAATTTAAAGTCCAGCATGGAGACAGCAAGTACGTCTCAATCATTCTATCTTCTCCGTTCGTAAGCTCTTAGCGATCTCCTAGTTGATAGCCGTCTCCGTTCATAGCGATCCCGTCCCCTCCATTCTATCTTCCCTTTATATCTTCTTTTTCAGAAAGTTCTAGAAGATTCTAGAAGGTTCTAGAAGGTTTTAAGGTGATCTTCCCCTTTAAGAGGATTTTTTATGCCTTATAAACGGGCTATACTACACATTTTAACCTACGTCGTCAATGGTGTTACTTTCCTCGTGCAATTGCATCACATAGCCGGCCCACTCCACTCTTTGCATTTCAATAAACCTAATAATGTCAGAATTTTTATAAAGGTGATATAATTCGTCGTTGAATCATTGTTAACTTTTATAGTCGTGATCCGACAAATCATTGTCATGTAGAAGGAATTATAATTGTAGAGTCAACTCTTATTTCATGAGGTTTATTAACATATTAAAATCTTGGTTAAATACGTCATTTACAAAGTTTCGTTCCGACGAACGTTAAAAATACTCGTGAGAGCCGGGGCTCATTCTTTCAAAGTCCGACGAGCTCCCCGTCTCCTGTAAGCGTGTTGACCCTTCAACAGTCCGAATCCATTTTCCGTTCGTTACTCGCGTCTGTCTTTTATGCCTCCTCTTCCCCTTCTCGAACCACAATCGGCCTTTTTTATCCACGATACGCAGACCACCTATTGTCGGTTTCATTGTCCACCGTTCCTACCTTAGGTGACGTGCGCCGCTGTGTTTCCTTAATCATTCTAAATGAGTTCGCTGCCTCCTATTGTCAAGGGTTTCCAAAGGTGTATGGCTCTCGACACCTGTTTGCGCTCCTTTTGATGCTTATTGAAGACGCTATTACACACGTTCATCAATTCCACTTAGGAATGGGAGACGAGAGTCTGACAATCATCTCCTCTGCAATCCATTTTATCACGCCGCCCTCATCGTATATTAGTTAACGTCGTGGTCTTCCCCGCAGTGGGCTCGAGTTCCAATCCCGGATAAGGCCTGGTCGTTACCTAATAGGGAGCAATGCTGGCTCACCTATAGGGTGCTCCCATAATAAACTAGCCAGCAAGACTGAGCAGTGAACAACAAGTGATCTCACGACAAGTGATTCCGCATTAGAAAGAGGAAAATCCGTCTACCTGGACACCACTAAATGAATTGTGTCGGGTCAAAACTAGCCATCATCTCTATCTGACCTTTTATTTTCGGTAAATGGAAAAAGACTATATCTTTGGAAGATATAAATTTGAAGTTACCCTTAGACAACTACCCACATTATTTTTTCATGAGTAAGCCATTTTCCGAAAATTTTCGTTATTAGGGCATTGAATTTCTATAGGACAGTATCCTGCCGTGACCTTGGGGTTAAGTGGCTCGTTCCTGGTTTTCATTGACACATAAACTATTCTTGCCTTATATATATACAGATCTCTTGTTTAATCATATATAATATATACAGAAACTATGATACAATATTTCCTCAAACAGCACAAACATCACTCGAAAATCAGAGAGAGAGATAGAGAGAGTCAGTCACAACTCAGTTCAATTTAAAGTCCAGCATGGAGACAGCAAGTACGTCTCAATCATTCTATCTTCTCCGTTCGTAAGCTCTTAGCAATCTCCTAGTTGATATCCATCTCCGTTCATAGCGATCCCGTCCCCTCCATTCTTTCTTCCCTTTATATCTTCTTTTTCAGAAAGTTCAAGAAGATTCTAGAGAATTAAACCTTACCGTGGGAAACGAACCTGCGGTTTTCCCCTTCCGCACATCTACTATCGCAGGGAGCTGCAGTGGCTGGAATTAGTTTACCTTAACTTGAATTGTCCGTTAACGACTTATTAATGATAATGACCCTGTCAATCTTACTTAAAATGGTCACATTTGGGAAGGCTTTTTCCACTTAAGGAAGGGGTCCAGCCCCACTACTTGGGTAAGATCCTCACATATACTATACTCAATTTTTTTTTTTTGGGGGGGGGAGGGGATGAGATTGTTAGTTCTGATCCTACAGCACTCAAATATACTTTTTAGAATTTTTATTTCGAATACACCCAGGTTGTATGTGCCGTAGACGAATTGACAAATCCGGCTTATTGTAAAGAGCGCTGTCATTATGCAATGCGCAAAGCTAATTGGAAAATGCTCGACAACTTTCTGATGATCCTGATATTTTTTAGGCTTATTGTAATAAGCCCATACTCCTTTAGACTAGTTGGAAAGTTCGCAACAGCCTCAAATAGCCTGGTTTCATCGAGGCTTAGCGGCGCATATACCTGACGAGAAGTGACTAATGAAAGCTTGATACTCACTGATATTCCCGATTTGTAGAAAGGAATTTTAGCTCTCTAGCCACCTTAAGGAATGTCCCTCCCCCCTTCAAAAATGTTATTTAAAATAATTTTAGAACAAATCTGAGGAGTTTTTAAGAGATCGTGAGGTGTGTGTGGGGGTGGGTGGGGGCAGACATTCGTTCTATTGCCCGAAACGCGGACTGCACGGGCATAGTCCAATATTTCATTCCGCGGCTCTACGGTGCTGTAGTGTTCACCCAACGACAAAATTGACTTTAAATTTACGGCTTTCCTTGTGTCGCGTGCTCCCTTTTGATAAGAAAAAGGAGCGGGCCGGTAATTTTCCAGCGCGGCGGTCACAGTTATTGGGCTCGCTCCTTATCCCCCTTTTCCGATGCCCGGAGAATTTTTTTTTCTTGCCAGCCACTCGCTGGAGAGTCCGAAAAAAAGAAGTGAAAAAGAAGCTTCCGTGTTTGTTTTATGACCGATAAGATACATCCGGGGGCAGGCGAAAGGGTTTTTTTTTTTTTTAAAGCGGTCGGTAGTTTGTGGGAGTGGAATTTTTAAAGAATTGCCTCAGGGAATGTTTTGCGGTGTAAGGTGTTTGTTTGATCACATCTACAGCCGGCGTGGAATAATGTATATGACATTTTTTTTTTCGTTGTTTAGGATCTGCTGCGGGAAATTCGTTGTATAAATCACCCTTTTTCGTGACTTTGTTGACCATTAAACATCGGGACACCCTTGCATTTGGGGGGAAACTGTTCGAAATCGAAGAATTCTGTGCGTATAAGGGATGTCAGATAAAAATTGGCTTTTTCCGCACCGCTGTGCTGAATACACTCAAACCTGTTTGTGTGCGGTAGATAGGGACCGCATAAAAAAACCGCACAAAAAACTTAAAATCACTTAAAATTCCCATTTAGTTAATTCCTTACTTTTTCTTATTTTTTATTCTTCTTATGTGCTTTCATAGACTTATTTGGGGGGATAAACCGCACAAAAAGAAAAAATCGCACAAAACAATAGCACAAAGTGGCTGCAATACTGTTCTAACTGCAATTTTGTACCTAAACTGTAACTTTCCCTGTTTCAAATCAAATATAATTCCCCTAATAGTTGCCGTGTTCTGTGTATGTATCTGTCATGAACGCTTCCGGAGCGACCGCTTCATAAATATATCAGCGTATGGCATCCATTTTGTTTTAGGAGTTAGGCTTAACAAGTTAAAAGTAAAGTTCAAAAGTATTATTTGCTATCTAAACCCAAATAATTTATTAGAAACAACGTAATCCGTTTAAAACTGTCCGTAGTATAAAATATCCTTTCACTGTAACGTATTTTCGTTGTGATTTTCATATTCATTAGAGAATTATCTCTTTTCCGCCACCTTTCGCGTGTTCATAGTGTTTCAATTAAATTAAAAACAAGTATTCATTTTATATACTCATAACTTGAAAATGTAAACACGAGTGAGTCATTCATCGTCGTTAATTTCAGAAAAATTGAATCAGAGAATTTTCTTCACGGTAAAACAGTTTTTCATTATATTATTTTTTTAATATATATATTTATATTTTAACAATATAATATATATTTTAACCAGATATTACAATAATGTCAAATTTAGTATTTTCGGAAAGTTGCAAACTCAACGCATGCGTAGTGATACGTTCAAAACTGTCTGTACGGTAGCGTGCATTTCAAAGCGAATACCTAACATAACCGCAAAATGTTCTTAAAATTTTTAAAAGTGTTTAATTGAATATTTCTAAATTGCGAACACACGTGGTTTTCATGTGCTCACATGTGGCTTTCATGTCATTTTTCGCAGAGCATTCTATTACGATAATAATGCTTTTAATTTCTGTTTATTATTGTATTTTTAATATTACTTTTAATAGTACTTTTATAACAATTTGTATTCTATTTCGATTTATTATTTTTAATATTACTCTGAATAGTCTATATATATAAAACAGTTCCGTAACTGACTGACTCACTGACTGACTAACTGACATACGACGCACAGACCAAACCACTGGACCTAAAGGACTGAAATTTTGCATGGCGATTCTTCTTATAGTGTAGGGGTGCACTAAAAAAGATTTTTGAAAAATTCTTCTTAGATTTTTTTAAATTAAATTTTTAAGCTGTTTTAGTAACTTTTTTTAAGTTTGCGTTTAAGATAATAATTTGAGGGTTATAAAATTTAAATCACGAGAAAGATCATAAAAATTCCTTTAAAATAAAACCTTTTTCGAATCTTTACCTCCATTTTATGAATTTTGGTGAATTTTTAAATATTTATTTTTAGAATTTGATTTATTAAATGCTGATCGCGTGATTTCTTTTTCTGGTACTTTAATTAAATTTATCGTAACCTCCATAACAACAAAATAGACAAAAAAAAAAATTTTTTTCCCTTGCTAATGCGGCAGACGATTGGACATATCCAAAAAAATTTTAAAATAATGTAAAAGATACGTTTCTCAAAATGTACTACATTAACTGTACTCTAGTATGTCCTATTAGATTTAATTTGAATATTTTCTTCTACATTATTTTGTCTATAAAAATATCTCTTGTGATTTTTTTTATAAATATATATATATATATATTTAACATTAATTGTATACATTGATCGTTGTATTTATTATACATATATATATATATATATATATATATATATATATATTTTATTTTATGGCATAAATTGCATACATGGACCGTTGTATTTAATTTGAATGTACTCCGTAGCAAAGTACGGGTTTTCAGCTAGTACTTTTACAAAGATTTGTATTCTATTTAGATTTCTTATTTTTAATATAACTTTTAATAGTATACTTATAACGATTTGTATTTTACCGTCAAGTTTTGACGGGTACTATCTAGTAACTGAATAAATGGAAAAATAAATTACTTGTAATTCATTTTTACTGTATACGAACCCACAAACATTTATGTAGATAAATGTGTGGAATGACCCACATTTTTACAGGACGGTTGTAAATAAAACTCTGATGTTCCAGTGTGGAACAGCACTGGCCGAAGTGTCTGCGATACCGTTCTAAACGCCGAGGCGATTGAAAAACCATGCCACCTCACCGTACTTCGTAAACACCTGAACTATAGCCCACCTGTTGCCGAGCTACAAGATTTTTGCATAATCTGTGCTGTCGCAATTATTTCGCCAGTGCTGGTGTGAGAGCTCATTTCCGCCGCCCGAAAAACAAACAGGGGCGAGAGGGGACGTCGGAGAGGGGGGGGGGAGGCAGGAAATTTTCCGGGAAATTCCAGGAATAATCGGCCGGAAATTGAAGTCTGGAGTCGCGGAATGAACGCCTCTAACGAGGTTAAAAATGGGCGACATCACCGTCTTGGAAATTATTACCACGGGAGAAAGGGGGGGGGAGCGGGTAATTGCTCTGTTACTCCCCCCCCCAAGTTGCCACCGTTTGTGGTTCTTTAAAAGTGAGGATGTGGGGGGAGGGATTATCCCTGATGTCATGAAGATGCTCGGCGTAAGGTCTGCTGGATGTTTGAAGGTGGTTGATGGGTGAATTTCCATCGAGTCGCTCGTTTGAAGCTAGCTGGCCAGCGCTCTGGAAAAAAGATATTTAGGTATTATTTAAATTTTAGCCCCGTGTTTATATTTTACAAAGACTTATGAAACTAGCCTTCGGAAAAAATTATGTAAGATATTAAAGTGATTTTTTAAAAAAAGTAATAAATAAATCACCAGAAAGATTGAAAAAATAAAATTGGGAAAAGTGGATATTAATTAAAAAAATCTTAATACAAATATAATATACATGATTAATATATATATATATATATATATATATATATATATATATATATATATATAGGGCCTTACGGAGTAGGATAGCATGTATCCTAAGAATACGGGCCAAAGAATGAATATATATATATATATATATATATATATATATATATCCAGTAAGTCTATCCAAAAACATAATTGGTTGTTTTTGTTTTAATGAATAGTTTGTTATGTTGCATTAATATGTTAAACATAACAATAGGTTTAAAAAAAATAACTACTAAAAATCATAAGTAAAAATAAAATAATAATAAAATTAACTCTTAGTAGTAATAATAATAAAAACTAAATAATTAAGGGAATAATAGTCCTAAATACGGTAACCTAAGTAAGTCTGTAACTGAGAATCCACTACCTCAATGGTTGCAAGTTTTGTGACGTCAGTCATCTTGCGGTTACAAGTTCTTAACTTCCACTCTGACTACCGCCAGGCTTGGTGTTCTTTGGTTAAGTACTTTTAATCAAACTTAATCAAACTTAATTCATTTATTAATCAATTCTTCTGTTAATAATGGATTGTACGGTGTCTGAGTGTGTTTATTTTATAAATCATACTCATCGGAAACAATCCATTGGTTTTTAGACAGTATTGACACCGCTGATGAAGAAATGCTGTCAAAAACCTTATTCATACTTTTCTTTACATGTTGTTTGTTCCTGGCTGCAAGGAGCTTTAGCGCTATTACTGGTTTTCTCATTCATCTTATTCTTATATATATATATATATATATATATATATATATATATATATATATATATATATATATATCAACCGCGACCTAAGTTCTTCAAATAAAAAAATCACTCGACCCCCCCTCCCCAACAAAAATTTTTTGGTAGAGATAGAATTTAAAAAAAAAAAGGAAAAGTTAACAAAAAAAAGAGAAAATTATCCATGCAAATTTTGGCAAACTATTTTAAAAATCCAGATTTGAAAACCCAATCTGGCACAGATAGGTCGGTGCAAATGATATGACAGTAAAACCTCGTTTATCCGGACAAACTTCGCTATAATAATACTTCGCTATAACAAACCATATTCGCTATAACAAACTTCGCTATAACAAACCATAGGCAATCCGGACAATCGAAGATCCGCATAATCCGGGTAATATGGGTAATAAGCAAAACAAAATTCTGAATTAAGCAGATTTACCGTTTATTACGACAAAAAAAACTATGTTTTGTAACAAAACTACATAGTATTGTTTACGTGGCGTTAAAAAATAGAAAAACAATTTTTCACGTCATTTCTTAACAAAGAATTGGTAAGTCTAGTAAAGCTTTCTTAAACTCGACAAAAAGCATTTTATTACCATAATTTATTGTGCAATCCATGCAGAAATTGTACTCTGAATCAGACTAAAAAGCGAATATTTGGTGTACTTGTAGTTAAGTTCTTGCTATCATAGTTAAAAATTATTATCTAACTAGCTGAAAACCCGCGCTTCGTTACGGAGTACATTGAAATTAAATACAACGGTCAATGTATGCAATTAATTCCAAAAAAAAATATATATATATATATATATATATTTATAATAAATACGACGATCAATGTATACAATTGATGTAAAAAAAAACATATTTATAAAAAAATCGTAAGGGATATTTTTATAGACAAAATAAAGTCCAATCGTCTGCCGCATTAGCAAGAAAAAAATATTTTTTTGTCTATTTTTTTTTTGCACGTGACGGTAAATTTATTTAAAGTACCAGAAAAAGATATCACATGATCAGCATTTAATAAATTAAATTCTAAAAATTAATCTTTAAAAATTCACCAAAAATCAGGAAATGGAGGTAAAAATTCGAAAAAAATTTCATTTTGAAGGAATTTTTATGATCTTTCTCGTGATATAAATTTTATAACCCTCAATGTATTATTATAAATGCAAACGTAAAAACAGTTTAAAAAACAGCTTAAAAATTTAATTTAAAAAAATCTAAGAAGAATTTTTGGAAAATCTTTCTAAGTGCACCCCTACACTATTAGAAGAATCGCCATGCAAAATTTCAGCCCTTTAGGTCCAGCGGTTATGGTCTGTGCTTTGTATGTCAGTCAGTCAGTCAGTGAATGAATGAGTCAGTTACGGAACTGTTTTATATATATAGATATTCATTCTTGGGCCCGTATTCTATCCCATTCCGTAAGGAAAAAGGATAAAATGCAATCAATGCATGTAAAAATATGATACAGAAAATTCAAAGCATGTTTTTAATTAAATAATTATCTATATATATTAAACAGTTCCGTAACTGACTGACTCACCGACTGTCTGAAATACAACGCACAGACCAAACCGCTGGATCTAAAGGGCTGAAATTTTGCATGGTGATTCTTCTTATAGTGTAAGGGTTCACTAAGAAGGATTTTAAAAAAATTCTTAGATTTTTTAAAATAAAATTTTTAAGCTGTTTTAGTAATTTTTTTAAAGTTTGCATTTAAAATAATAATTTGAGGGTCATAAAATTTATATCACGAGAAAGATCCTAAAAATTCATTTAAAATGAGATCTTTTTCGAATCTTCACCTCCATTTTCTGATTTTTGGTGAATTTTTAAAGATTAACTTTTAGAATTTAATTTATTAAGTGCTAATCACGTGGTTTCTTTTCTTTTAATTTTGCGTAATGTGCATAACAACGAAATAGAAAAAAAAATTTTTTTTCTTGCTAATGCGGCAGACGATTGGACATTATCCAAAAAAATATTAAAATGCATTAAAAGATATGTTCCCCAAACTGTACTATATTAACTGTACTATATTCTTTATTATGTCCTATTACATTTAATTTGAATATTTTCTTCTACATTATTTTGTCTATAAAAATAACCATTATGATTTTTTTTATAAATATATATATATATATATATATATATATTGGCATTAATTGCACACATTCACCGTTGTATTCAATTGGAATGTTCTCCGTAGCGAAGTGCGGGTTTTCAGCTAGTATATAATAAAAAATTTATTTCAGACTATCAACGAGCCCCCCCCCCACCCACCACCCGTTCGTGGGTTGTGACCTACAATTTCAACAACCCTGGTCTATTGTACGAACACATTTATGTCGCCCTAGTTTTCCCAGCATAGTTGACACCTACGCCGGAGTAAACATACAAAAGAGTTCGAATGTACTTCGAAAAAATGCCTGTCATTCTAAACCTGTAAATCTTGTTTCAGTGCCGACCGTGTAATAAAGCTGGGAAAGTATGTGCAAGACTGAAAATGGAAAATTTATAACGACTGCAACTTTTCGCATTGCTCTTTGCATTTAATTTTGCTCTACAGTGCTACGGACGTGCGGAAAAATGGTGCATTAACCTTTAGTTTAAGGTGCCCGTTTTTCCGATTCCCTCTCTAGAACGGGAAATTTCATATCCCCTTTATAAGAAGGGTCATTAAGGACGTTTATATACAGTCGAACCTCCATATATCGAAGTAGCAAATTCCGCAAAAAAAATTCGATATATAGAATTGAGCTTAGTCTTATCATAATTCTCTTTAAAAAAAATTTTAAGCTAATTTTCGTATACGAAACTCCATTTCTAATTTACATGCGAATCCCATTAAATGAAAGTTAATAACTAAAAAATGAATAAATATGAAATATTTATTGATTAGTACATATCTTTAAAAAAAAAACAATAATGCAGACAGTGGTTACAATGATCACAGTTACATTCTTATAAAAAAAAACTACAAATATCTTGCTGAACAGTTACTTTTGCGGAAAGTTCAAAGAAATGTTCGTATTTATTCAGTCCACTAAAAACTTCCTCAGGGACATTTTCCGCTAATTGAAGTCCACGACGTATTGTTTCAAATGCCAAAAATTGGGAGATTTTATTCTAAAAGTGGAATAAAATCTCCCAATTTGTTTTGAAAAAAATTTCGATATATAGAAACAATTTTTCTATGTAATGAACATGGAGATTTGCTAAGAGTTCGATATATAGAAAATTTCGATATAGGGAAGTTCGATATATGGAGGTTCGACTGTATATATATATATATATATATATATATATATATATACAACGATGAATGTATGCAATTGATGTAAAAAAAACAAAAAATATATTTATAAAAAAAAATCGTAACGGATATTTTTATAGACAAAATAATGTAGAAAAAATATTCAAATTAAATGTAATAGAACATACTAAAGAATATAGTACATTTAATATAGTACAGTTTGAGGAACATATCTTTTACTGTATTTTAATATTTTTTTGGATAATTTCCAATCGTCTGCCGCATTAGCAAGAAAAAAATATATATTTTTGTCAGTTTCGCTGATATGCACGTGGCACGCAAAATTATTTTAAAGTATCGCAAAAAGAAAAAAAAAACACTTGATCACCATTTAATAAATGAAATTCTAAAAATGAATCTTTAAAAATTCACCAAAAATCAGAAAATAGAGGTAAAGATTCGAAAACGATTTCATTTTCAAGGAATTTTTGTGATCTTTCTTGTGGTATAAATTTTATAACCCTACAATTATTATTTTAATTGCAAACTTTAAAAAAGTTACAAAAACAGCTTAAAATTAAATTTTAAAAAATCTAAGAAGAGTTTTTCAAATATCTTTCTTAGTGCACCCCTACACTATAAAAAGAATCGACACGCAAAATTTCAGCCCTTTAGGTCCAGCGAGTTGGTCTGTACGTTGTATGTCAGTCAGCTAGTCAGTCAGTCAGTCAGTCAGCTAGTCAGTCAGTCAGTCAGTTACGGAACTGTTTTATATATATAGAATCATCCTTGGGCCCGTATTCTTGGGATACATGGTATCCCATTCCGCAAGGAAAATTTTAAAATGCAATCAATGCATGTATTAAGGGGACAGTGGACTTTAAAAATTGTGAAATTTGTCCAAAAATTCGATTTTTTTATGTTACTGAATTGTGAAACCTCGGACGAGTAGGAATTTGTTGCAAAAAGAATTTTTATTTTTTGTGATTACTTTTCTAGTTATGGGCATTTGTATTTAATTTAGATATGTTGTTACTACTGTAGCAATAACTTTAAATGTGTTTTTCTCAAAATAAAAATTTTCACGTGATACGAATATTCAAACTGCTCCAGGCGCATTTCTAATTATCGTATTGCTTCGAAATTTAAGTTTTATATACTTTGCAGTATATCAAATAAATCTTATTTAAAAAAATTATGCTTCGTAGCTCAGAATTTTTAAACTTTGTACTTGAAAAGATGATTTATAGGTATTTTGCGTAATAAAAAGGGTGTTTTCACTATTATTATTATTTTCTCTTTATATTTTTAATGAATACTTAAAATAAGCAATAAGTTTCATTGTTAGTTCTATAAGGTATCCTGTCAATAAAAATTACCATATTATATGCAAAAGAAATGCGCATGGGGCATTTTTAATGAGGCCAATTTTTGATATAATTAATAATTCATTATTCATAAATTATTAATATTTCATCTTTTAATTTTAACCACTTTTACATATCTATGGTACTAATCACATATTCAAATTTCAAAACAAAAATAGTTAGCTTTGAAGGTCCACTGTCCCCTTAAAATACATGCATAATACTTAATACACGATGTATTAAGTACATGATATACATGAAGTCTTACAGTATAACATTATAACATTACATAAATGTTATAATTTTAACATGTAGTGACATTCATAACGTGTAATGTTTTAATGTCATAATGTTAATTATTACATCACATCATTCGTTAAGGTTGTAATGTTATTACGATATAACATTTTACACGATATTAAGTACATGATACATGTATACGTGATCTAGAGCACGGTATATACCGTAAGTATAATCGTTAGTGTATATTTCATTTACTTACGTATTTAATCATGCACGTGTTCCCCTCGAACTTACTTGCACTAGATACGTATACTTGCCTTACTTACAAAACATATTTCCCGTATCAGGGTAGGAAAATGGAGGCAGTTTGATCCCTCTACTTCTAAATATAGACCAAATAATTAAAATCACTTCAAACTCGTCATTATTAATCTATATTTATTCACTTTACAGATCTCGGCACTCAACTGTGAGAATCGGCACTGGAATTACCTGCTCTACTGCATCGACTTCGATATTTATTTACTGGGTACTCGAAGTAAGTGACATTTAAAAAAATTATTCCTGCTTAACGCTACTTTGTACTAACCCTATTGGATTCGCTCACCTCAATGTTAACCTATGGAGAAAATGTGTCCAAAGATGGCCGACTTGGATTGAATGATTTTTTAAAAATTGTACTCCATAATCTATATACACTCATGGACAAAAAAATTAGCGCACCAAGAAATAACTGCGCGATCGTAACGAAACTTGCAATGAAAGTACATGTCGGGGAGATATGCAAAGGATTAGAAATGCAGCGTGATTGCGCATTACGTATAGCCGGTAGAGGGCGTTGAACATCGTACTCTGTGGAGTATAAAACAGGTAACCAAAGCTTGTTTGAGTGTGCTGAATCATTTACAAAGGAAGAGCTGAGATAGACATGCCATTACGCCGTGTTCGAAGACAATATAAGCAGTTGTCGCAGTTTAAGAGGGGGAGAATCGTCGGGATGATGGAAGCTGGGTGGTCAGCTAGGCGAGTAGCTCGTCAATTAGGCCGCTCTGATTGTGTTGCGAGGAGGTGTTGGGACCAGTGGACCCGAGAGATGTCATGTACACGAAGACCAGGCTCAGGACGCCCTCGACAGACCAGTCGTCGAGAAGACCGCCACATCGTAAGAAATGCACGCGTAAAGCCAACTGCTTCATCGGCCGCCATCCAGGCACAGGTAGCACCTTCACTACTGGCCTCTGTGTCTTCTCGAACCATACGAAGGCGCCTGGCTGAAGGACAGTTGGTATCGCGGCGCCCATTATGTGTGCTGCCCTTGACGCCCACCCATCGACGCCTCCGTTTGGAGTTTTGCCGCGCACGAGGAAACTGGACTGCAGCGGAATGGAACCAGGTCGTCTTTAGCGACGAATCCAGATTCAATCTCGGCAGTGATGACAATCGTGTTCGTGTGTGGAGAGCCCGTGGTGAACGCTTCAATCCTGCCTTTGCTGTACAGCGACACATCGCTCCCACAGCTGGTGTGATGGTATGGGGTGCCATTGCCTACAATATACGGTCACCCCTAGTATTGTTCCGTGGCACCATGACAGCCCAGCGGTATGTTCATGAAATCCTGCAACCACATGTGTTGCCACTCATGCAACGGCTCCCAGGAGCCATTTTTCAACAAGACAATGCTCGGCCTCATGCGGCAAGGGTGTCACAAGACTGTCTCCGCACTGTTACTACCCTTCCTTGGCCTGCCCGATCCCCAGATTTGTCTCCAATCGAGCATATCTGGGATAATTTGGGACTACGAGTTGGGCATCCCGCGAGTTTGAACGAACTAGAGGCAAGGTTACAGCAAATATGGAACGAAATGTCTCAAGACATCATACAGAACTTGTATGACTCAATGCCCGATCGTATCGCATCGTGCATTCGCGCTAGAGGGGGTCCAACGGAGTATTAACTCCTCCGTTCTTTTGCCTTTTTCTCTGAAATAAATTATCCCTTTTCTTTGATTTTCTTATCATTTACTTATATCAAAGTAGTCATTACGTATGTAAAATTTCGTTTCATTTTGACGACTCCTTCTTGGTGCGCTAATTTTTTTGTCCATGAGTGTACAAGGTGGGCGCATAAAGTAACCGGATAAGTTTTTATAAATAAGAAAAGTATTACTCACCTTCAAATAAATTTATCTTCTTCAAAATAATCGCCAAAGGAGTCTATACAATTTTTCCAACGTTTCATCAAATCATCGAAACACTGTTTATAGGCGTTGGAACAGACCGTTCGCAAAATACGCGTAACATTTGATTTAATATCCGAGACGTTTTCAAATCTCTGTCCTTTCTTAAGCTTCGGAAAAAGGAAAAAATCAGCTGGCGACAAGTCGGAGAATATGGTGGGTGATTTATCACTGTAATTGAATTCTTAGAAAGATATTGTTGTACAGAAATTGCTGTACGAGGCCTAGCATTATCGTGTTAAAGAAACTATTGCCCAGAATTAAACAGTTCCTTCCTAACTCGCCTTATCCTGTTTCTTAATAGAAAAAGGCCCCTCCTTGTCAAAATACTGATTAATTGTTTGATTTTCAGGAACAAATTAATGGTGAATAAGTCCTTTGTAATAAAAAAAATGCAAAATCCTTGAAAGGACAGAGATTTGAAAAGTCTCGGATATTAAATCAAATGTTACGCGTATTTTGCGAACGGTTAGTTCCAACGCCTATAAAAGTGTTTCAATGACTTGAAGAAACGCTAGAAAAATTGTTTAGACTCCTTTGACGTTTTGAAGGAGATAAATTTATTTGAAGGTGAGTAATACATTTCTTATTTACAAAAAATTGTCCGGTTAATTTATGGGCGCACCTTGTATTTAAGTTGCAATTGTATTTAAGTTGTTTGGTGTTAAACGAAAGATTGTAATCTGTAGATTTGTCAAATTTGATTTTTGTAACCGCAATCTATATATTTAAGTTGCTAAGCCGACTTTTTGGGCAGTTCGTGAGAGAAAACTACTGCATCGAGTTACTTAATTTTGGTCTTAAACGAAACATTGTAATCTGTAGATTTGTCAAATTTGAATTTTGTAACCGCAATTTATATATTTAAGTTAAGCAGACTTTTTGGGCAGTCCGTTTGAGAGAAAACTACTGCATAGAATTACTTCATTTTGGTGTTAAACGAAAGATTGTAATCTGTAGATTTGTCAAATTTGAATTTTGTAACCGCAATTTATATATTTAAGTTAAGCAGACTTTTTGGGCAGTCCGTTTGAGAGAAAACTACTGCATAGAATTACTTCATTTTGGTGTTAAACGAAAGATTGTAATCTGTAGATTTGTCAAATTTGGTTTTTATAATCGCAATTTCTATTAATGAGCGATAATTTGCAATTAAAAATTGATTTCTGCGCATGCTCAGTGACATGTTTTAATGATAAACAAGTGTATTCTGAGGAGTCTCTCTAGATCTCTCCCTGCAATTTTTATATTTAGGATAATTATGTTTGTGAAATATCGATTAAACCTGATGGAAATTGTTAATTTCGCATTGTTTAATTAGGGATAATTAACAATTTAAAAAAATATGTCTGCGTATGCTCAGTGACGTTTTTACATCTGTCTGTAGATACTCACTAAGCACGAGACCGCTTAAGGCGACAATGGACCATGAAATTTTTTTAATTTATTTATCAAACAATTGCTATGAAATTTTCTATACTTATACAGTGTTGTTTAGAGATGGAAATCCTAAATTTAAAATAAAAATCAGAAAGCAATTAATTAAGATATTAATTTAAATCAGTTTGTTAATTACTCTATTTAAAAATGCCCCATGAGCATCAATTTTTGTCTCAGATGTCTAATTTTCTCTCTTAAGCTAGCTTTATATAGTTAAAATAAAAGTTAGTTTAGCGACTTCGTTAAATAGAGGTCCGACTGTAAATCGTTATTTTTTAGTCTGCTAGAAAGTCAAAACACAGTCAGTCCCCACACAGTCAAAAACTTTTCAGTCCCACCTGAAAATACACACGTTCGAACACACCCTCCCAAAGTCGTCTGCTAGTTTCTTCTTAAGCGCGTATTAATTCGTACCAAACACCCTCCTTTTCCATCCAAGAAAATAAACAAGCGACAGGAATAAGAGACCTGAAAATTCTCCGGACTGAATTCCGGACGTTCCGCCCCACCCCTCACCCCCACCCCCCCCGAAATAATCGGCCGGAAATTAGGGGACCTCCGAAATCTCGGCTTCACAAGGTCCTGAATTATTTAAAATGAGACGCGACCGCTGCTAACGAGGTTAAAAATGAACATCATCGTCTGACACGGCGGCTGTCTTGGGATAATCATTAAGAAGCGAGTCGGGCCCGTAATTGCTTTGCCCCCCCCCCTTTCCCTTCTTCCCCCCCTCGGGGCATCTTCCTTCCAAGGGTGAGGGTGGGAGGGGGGGTGGGGTTGCTGGAGCTGATGAGCTCTGCGCGAGAGGTGAGGGGGCGACGATTCTTTACCGCAGATTTATTGCGCGAGTTAAATGGCGGCTGGGATCAGCAGGTTGGAAAAGGTGCGAAGTGCCGCGCGTTTTAAAAGTCGTCTGGCTTGTTGCGCTGCGTTCTCAGATATGTAATGTCGAAGAGGGGGTTGGGAGCAAGAGGTTGAGCCGATTTTTCTGCGGGTTATTAGCTTATCTATTTGGTGATAGGACGGGAATATGCTGTATTCCTTTTCAATGGCAGGAGATTAAGGTTATCTTAGCAGTTAAAAATCTTTCTGTGTGTATTTCTCGCTGCATATGTATTCTAATAAAAATCAGTAGCTCTTCTTTATTGAACTTTTCATGTTATGAAATGTGTTTAGTACTTAAAAATGTGATATAAAAAAGGTTAGAAATAATTAAAATATTTTATTGCAGCAGAAAAACAGTTTTTCTTAGTAGAAGATATATATATATATATATATATATATATATATATATATATATATATATATATATATATATATATATATATATATATATGGATTGTACGGTGTCTGAGTGTGTTTATTTAATAGATCATACTCATCAGAAACAATCCATTGGTTTTTAGACAGTATTGACACCGCTGATGAAGAAATGCTGTCAAAAACCTTATTCATACTTTTCTTTACATGTTGGATGTTCCTGGCTTCAAGTAGCTTTAGAGCTATTACTGGTTTTCTCTTTCATCTTATTCTTATATATATATATATATATATATATATATATATATATATATATATATATATATCCATATTTAGGTTTATATGGATACATCTATATGTAATTTGCGTTGTGTTTCTAGGGATACATTAAGACAAGTCTTTAAATTAGAAGTGCCAGTTTGTTTTATTTTTATATTGTTTAATAAACCATAGGTGTCTCCGGTTAAGTAAATTAGAGTTACTTCGCAGTCTACCCAAACTATCTTCACATACAGCGAGAGAACAACAAATAAATTGCCAATTTAAAAAAAAAAATTATTCCCATTTAAGGAAAATTTTCAACAAAAAGCTATAAAAAACGATGCAAAACTTTTACCCATTTAAGGAAAATTTTACACGAAAAGCTATAAAAAAAACTTTTACCCATTGAAGGAAAATTTTATACGAAAAGCTATCAAAAACAAAACAAACTCATAGCCATTTAAGGAAAATTTTAGATGTAAAGCTATAAAAAAAAAAAAACTTACACCCATTGAAGGAAAATTTTACACAAATTTTACTCTTCTCTATATATTTTTTAAAAGGGTATAAAAAACAAAACAAAGCTTTTACCCATTTAAGGAAAATTTTATACGAAAAGCTATGAAAAAAGAAAATAAAACTTTTACCGATTGAAGGAAAATTTTACATGAAAGGCTATAAAAAACAAAACAAAACTTATACCCATTGAAGGAAAATATTACACAAAAACGTATAAAAAGCAAAACAAAACTTTTATCCTTTTAAGGAAAATTTTACACTAAAAGCTATAAAAAAACTTTTACCCATTGAAGGAAAATTTTATACGAAAAGCTATAAAAACAAAACAAACTTATAGCCATTTAAGGAAAATTTTACATGTAAAGCTATTAAAAAAAAAAAAAACTTATACCCATTGAAGGAAAATTTTGCACAAATTTTACACTTCTCTATATATTTTTTAAAAAGGTATAAAAAGCAAAACAAAACTTTTACCCATTTAAGGAAAATTTTATACGAAAAGCTATGAAAAAAGAAAACAAAACTTTTATCCATTGAAGGAAAATATTACACAAAAAGCTATGAAAAAAGAAATCAAAACTTTTACCCATTGAAAGAAAATTTTACAGGAAAAATTATATAAAAAAACCTTATACCCAATTAAGGAAAATTTTACAGAAAAAGCTGTAATAAACAAAACAAAGCATATAGCCATTTAAGGAAAATTTTACACAAAAAGCTATCTTCCATATTACATTTATATCTTAATACTGCCAATTTATATTTTGCCTGTGAAAGGAAACCGTTGACATTCTTACTATTGCACGGTTGGCATGGTCCTTAAAGATTCTTAAGGATTACTTATTTTCAGTTTCTAAGGACCTTTAAAAAGGTCTTTACTTGTTTTTGCTTTCAAAGTCTCTAATTTTTTTCCGTTTACTTTCCGGTCCTTAGAAAGTACTTATTTTCAAGTTGAAATGCAAGAATTTTAGGTTAATTGCTGTCAGTAATTACCTCTATTAAAATGCAGGTAATTTTTTTGCAAGTTTTCTTTTGTATTATTATTGGGTCATCCCATAAGTAATGCGGTTTTTTCTTATTGGTCAAAATGAATGATGCAATATTTTACATTTTATTGCGTGATCTTACAATCTGTATGATTATTGTATTGGCATACATTGTATACCAATAATCAATGGGAATCGTATATCAGCAAAATAAATCTAATAAATCACATATTGTAAAATGACGCGTTAAACATTGCACCATTCATTTTGACCAATAAGAAAAAAACCGCATTACTTATGGGATGACCTAATATTAGCTATAAGGATGAAAATGCTCATTATCTTTCTAACCCCCTTCTCCTGATATAGTGAAACTTCTCTAGCCGGCCACCTGTCAAAACGGCCACTTCTTTTCGGAACATGACAGGCCATCTTAGAGAAATTTCACTGTACTTTATTTAGAACCATAATTGGCTGCCTTAGAGAGGTTTCACTGTATATACAGTGAAACTTCTCTAAAGCGGCCACCCCTCAAAACGGTCACTTTTTTTCGAAACCATGACAGGCCATCTTAAGGCGGCCAATCATGGAGAAGTTTCACTGTACTTTTTTTCAGAACCATGATTGGCCGCCTTAGAGAGGTTTCACTGTACATACAGTGAAACTTCTCTAAAGCGGCCACCCCTCAAAACGGTAACTTTTTTCGGAACCATGACTGGCCGTCTCAGAGAAGTTTCACTGTACTTTTTTTCGGAACAATGATTGGCCACCTTAGAGCGGTTTCATGGTATATACAGTGAAACTTCTCTAAAGTGACCACCCCTCAAAACGGTCACTTTTTTTCGGAACCATGACTGGCCGTCTCAGAGTAGTTTCACTGTACTTTATTTCGGGACCATGCTTGGCCACCTTAGAGAGGTTTCACTGTATATACAGACATACCTCTATAAGGCGGTCACTCATGTTTCTAAAAAAAGTGCCTGTTTTAAGGGGGATACTAACAACTCGCTATGACACTGCTTAACACTGTAAATAATTTGTCATGTTAAATGAAGGCATATCCAAACAGATTGAAACCTGTGAAAGTAATGTTGAAATATTATTATTAATAATTTATTAAGTTGATATAGAAGTTACCATAAGGTTGTATAGGATCTTAAAATTCAAAAACTTTTCTCTTTAGAGTTTTAAAGCTTTAGAAATAAATCACATTTTAAATCAATCCTCTTTGATGTCCTTAAAAATTCTAGCATTCTAGGTCTTTCGAAAGTCCTTAAAATAAGTCCTTATTTTTGATTTTGAAAAATGTTTAGCAAAAACTTTTTTTTTGGGGGGGAGGGGGGCATTTGAAAGTAAACGTTTGAATAGAGGACAACTAATTCTTAAAATATTAAATTTTTCCGTAATTTTTTTAACAGGGAATTAAATTATTGATGTCTATCGATAAAAAAAAAATTCAAATCCTGTTTGAAATTTTTTTGTTAAAGTTTTAAAGGACACTCGTATTTTATTTATGTATGAGTATGAACCCTGTATTGGATTTTTATTTAACTGAACACACGAATTTTTCTCTGTTTAAACAAGTCTTTTAACGGAATGCAGAATAAACGATTTGCCTATTCGTGAAAGAATTTTTCACAATAATTAACTCAGCAAGAAGAGAGTTTCTGCTTTAGAGATGAATTTTCTTACAAATCATCGCCACAGGTGGGTTTCATTGTAAATAAATTTATGTCAAAGATGAATTTCTTCAATTTTGAAAAAAAAAAAATACTGAAAGTTCTGCGAATTTTTTTAAGTATATATAATCGCATTATGGAGTCATTCTTTGTGTTAGCAAGTCGTAGTCGGCTAAAACTTGTTTTAATGGACATAATTTGCGTTTGTTATAAGAATCTGCAATTTAGTCGAGGTATTTCGCAGCCTTGTATGTATTTAGTGATTAAAATCTGAAATTTAGAAGGAAGTGGCAATCCTTCTTATAGACTAGATTTCGTTTAGGTAGCTCCGGAAGAGACGCTTCACAGCACTGCAAACAACTGGTAATTTAATTTTGCAATTTCGTATGAAGTGACTATACTGCTTCCACAGAAGCTTTCCATGGGTCTCCATGGAAACGAGACCGCTGACAATCTTTCAAAGGATGGTGTTTCTAGTCCTTCAACCTCAGGTGTCGATCTGACCTTTTTCGAAATATGCTCAAAAGTAAAGCTATCAAACCAGAAATTATAGTTGACTCCTCCGTCCCACTCTTGGTATTCTGGGAAATCTCCTGGTAGTGCCTTCACAATTAAAGCGGACATTTTACACGAAAAGCTAAAAAAAAAAAAACTTTTACCCATTAAAGGAAAATTTTAAACGAAAAGCTATAAAAAAACGAAATAAAACTTTTACCCATTTAAGGACAATTTTAAACGAAAAGCTATAAAAAAACGAAATAAAACTTTTACCTATTGAAGGAAAAATTTACACAAAAAGCTTTAAAAAAACGAAACGAAACTTTTACCCATTTAAGGAAAATTTTACACGAAAAGCTATAAAAAAATAAAACAAAACTTTTGCCCATTGAAGGAAAATTTTACACGGAAAGCTATAAAAAAAGAAACAAAACTTATATCCATTAAAGGAAAATTTTACACAAAAGCTATAAAAAAAACTTTTACCCATTTCAGGAAAATTTTACCCGATAAGCTCTAAAAAAAACAAAACAAAACTTTTACCCATTGAAAGAAAATTTTACTCGAAAAGCTATTAAAAAAAGAAACAAATCTTATACCCATTGAAGGAAAATTTTACACAAAAGCTATAAAACAAAACTTTTACCCATTTCAGGAAAATTTTACCCGAAAGCTAAAAAAAAAACTTCTACCCATTGAAGGAAAATTTTACACAAAAACGGCAGTCCAGGTCTCCATCGACAGACTCATGCGGGGACATATCGGGAGCCTTACTTTTATCAATGGACAGAAAACTTTTCGGAGTTACACTAATTGTGCTTCAGCATTGACCGAACCCTGCTTTTGAATTGCGTGGGGCTCCTGCATGAGGACCTATTTACTACGCCTCTTCTCGTGTAACTTTTTGAGAATCCACGACCCCTTTGACTTGGACTAGCCTTCGGCCAGACCTTGAGGAATAAGCCACAACAACAGAAGCTTTCTTTTATGTAGTCTCTGCAGATATATCGCTGTCTTATCAGCATTTAGAAAATGATATCTAAAATTTAGTTAACAGTGAGTCGTCAGAGTGCTGCTTTCTTTTAGATGTATTTAACTACATTGGCAGGCATCAGTTTATTAGTAACTGTGATTTAGAATGTAGTTACTATCTGCTTGAAGCAGATTTTATCAAGAAATCACTTCTGAGGTTTAAAATAAATGCCTAAATGCAATGTGAGTGTTCTTTATAACTTTTTAAAAAATTCAAAGAGGATTTAAAATTCGTTTTATCGATAGACATCAATAAATTAATTCCCTGACAAAAATTACCGAGAAATTTATTATTTTAAGAATTACTTGTCCTCTATTCAAACGTCAATAAATATTAAGTTGATATCAAACATTTGTTCTCTAAGAACCCATTGCAAGTCTCACATTAATGAAACAAAATGATTCCCAGTGATTTACATTGTAGCCCTCTAGTGTAATATTACATTGAATCCCACGGCTGTTTTTGAAACTGTATTAATATATGCTATTCCGGTATTTCTTACTTATATCTTTCCATAAATCTATATATATAAAACAGTTCCGTAACTGACTCACTGACTAACATACAACGCACAGACCAAACTGCTGGACCTAAAGGGCTGAAATTTTGCATGGCGGTTCTTCTTATGGTGTAGGGGTGCACTAAGAAAGATTTTTGAAAAATTCTTCTTAGATTTTTTAAAATTAAATTTTTAAGCTGTTTTAGTAACCTTTTTTAAGTTTGCATTTAAAATAATAATTTGAGGGTTATGAAATTTATACCACGAGAAATATCCTAAAAATTCCTTTAAAATGAAATCTTCGACGAATCTTTACCTCCATTTTCTGATTTTTGGTGAATTCTTAAAGATTCATTTTTAGAATTTAATTTATTAAATGTTGATCACGTGATTTCTTTTTCTGGTACTTTAAATAAATTTATCGTCACGTGCATAACAACTAAATAGAGAAAAAAAAAATTTTCTTGCTAATGTGGCAGACGATTGGACATTATCCAAAAAAGTATTAAAATACAGTAAAAGATATTATGTTCCTCAAACTGTATTATATTAATTGTACTATATTCTTTAGTATGTTCTATTACATTTAATTTCAATATTTTCTTCTATATAATTTTGTCTATAAAAATATCCCTTACGATCTTTTTTTATAAATATATATATATATATATATATATATATATATATTTACATCAATTGTATACATTGATCGTCGTATTTATTATAAATATATCTAGATATATTTATTTTTGTTGGCATTAATTGCATACATTGACTGTTGTATTTAATTTGAATGTACTCCGTAGCAAAGTGCTGGTTTTCAGCTAATAAATCAATAAAATAATCAGTTGAGTAAGTATTATTTGAACTTAAACTTAACAAATCCATGGTATAAATTCCGCTTTGATTAATATTGAAAAAACAAACAAACGAAAACAATGGTGCCCTGAGTTTCTAATCTCACTTCCAAGGTTGCCGAAAACGTAAAAAGGTCGAGATCCCTGATTTAAAAGATACTCCAGCGCTACGAACCAACGCACTATGAAGTTTGAACGTTTCAACGCAGATCTTTAAAAAACCATTTGGGCGGCGAAGGAGGGATGTCGCACCCCTCCCGGTCAATCCTCCTGGATATAATTGCAAGAAATGAGTCAAAACAATCTGCATACCATTCCGCAGACGACTCTCAACCTCCCACCCTCCTTCAATATTCTCTCCCAATACCCCGATTTATGGGCACACGGTCACCATCCCCATACGGGACATGAATCTTGCCTTCCTCCCCCCCCCCTCCCCGTCTGGTACTTTTTTTTTGTCCTTCACGAAGGGGGTGTCTGCCTTTCCCCGCCATCTTCTGCTTTAATTCATCATACCTGCCAGCCCCTCTTCCCACCCCCCTCTTCCTAGCGAAGGAGAGCGAACTTAAGGGGGTCGAGTGAGTCACGCGCGATTCTCTAATCCCCGGTCAACCCCCTAGGTCCATCCATATCCCGCTTTTCATCCAACACGTGGGCGTTCCTCCCCCTCCTCCTCTTCTTTTGTCTGGGATCTTTATCTTGTTGATCTTTTGGCAACGGCCCCACTGGTTCTCTTCCCTTGGAAGGGGTTCTGCCAGGGCTGATCTGTCACATTTTCGACTTTCTGAGCTTGTAGCGAAAACCGTCTGGAAAGGCAGCCAAGAAAATCGGATAGTTTTCAGTTGAGGAGTTGTCGCGGTTGCAGTGAGGAGCGGTGTTTCACCTTATAAGTAGCACATACTATTTATTTATCACTTTATAAGTGGGCATTTTGCACATCTCTGCTCGCTTTCCGCTCGCTATTTTTGGAGCTCCCTTGAAGTGCACTAGCCACAACTAAAAGTCGCTAACATTGGAAGTATATAAGCAAATACAGAAAGAAAAATCACAGCAGCGCTTTGTATGTAAGAATAGTGTACCCTTGCACAAGTCAGAATTAATACTCACTAATATTGGAAATATATAAACAAATACAGAAAGAAAAATCACAGCGTTTTGTGTGTAAGAATAGTGTATCCTTGCACTAGCCACAACTAATAGTCGCTAACATTGGAAGTATATAAGCAAATACAGAAAGAAAAATCACAGCAGCGCTTTGTATGTAAGAATAGTGTACCCTTGCACAAGTCAGAATTAATACTCACTAATATTGGAAATATATAAGCAAATACAGAAAAGAAAAATCACAGCGTTTTGTGTGTAAGAATAGTGTATTCTTGCACTAGCCACAACTAATAGTCGCTAACATTGGAAGTATATAAGTAAATACAGAAAGAAAAATCACAGCAGCGCTTTGTATGTAAGAATAGTGTACCCTTGCACAAGTGAGAATTAATACTCACTAATATTGGAAATATATAAGCAATTACAGACAGAAAAATCACAGCGTTTTGTGTGTAAGAATAGTGTATCCTTGGACTAGCCACAACTAATAGTCGCTAACATTGGAAGTATATAAGCAAATACAGAAAGAAAAATCACAGCAGCGCTTTGTATGTAAGAATAGTGTACCCTTGCACAAGTGAGAATTAATACTCACTAATATTGGAAATATATAAGCAAATACAGACAGAAAATCACAGCGTTTTGTGTGTAAGAATAGTGTATCCTTGGACTAGCCACAACTAATAGTCGCTAACATTGGAAGTATATAAGCAAATACAGAAAGAAAAATCACAGCAGCGCTTTGTATGTAAGAATAGTGTACCCTTGCACAAGTCAGAATTAATACTCACTAATATTGGAAATATATAAGCAAATACAGAAAGAAAAATCACAGCGTTTTGTGTGTAAGAATAGTGTATCCTTGCACAAGCCACAACTAATAGTCGCTAACATTGGAAGTATATAAGCAAATACAGAAAGAAATATCACAGCAGCGCTTTGTATGTAAGAATAGTGTACCCTTGCACAAGTCAGAATTAATACTCACTAATATTGGAAATATATAAGCAAATACAGAAAGAAAAATCACAGCAGCGCTTTGTATGTAAGAATAGTGTACCCTTGCACAAGTCAGAATTAATATTCACTAATATTGGAAATATATAAGCAAATACAGAAAGAAAAATCACAGCAGCGCTTTGTATGTAAGAATAGTGTACTCTTGCACAAGTCAGAATTCATACTCACTAATGTTGGAAATATATAAGCAAATACAGAAAGAAAAATCACAGCGTTTTATGTGTAAGAATAGTGTATCCTTGCACTAGCCACAACTAATAGTCGCTAACATTGGAAGTATATAAGCAAATACAGAAAGAAATATCAAAGCAGCGCTTTGTATGTAAGAATAGTGTACCCTTGCACAAGTCAGAATTAATACTCACTAATATTGGAAATATATAAGCAAATACAGAAAGAAAAATCACAGCAGCGCTTTGTATGTAAGAATAGTGTACCCTTGCACAAGTCAGAATTAATACTCACTAATATTGGAAATATATAAGCAAATACAGAAAGAAATATCACAGCAGCGCTTTGTATGTAAGAATAGTGTACCCTTGCACAAGTCAGAATTCATACTCACTAATATTGGAAATATATAAGCAAATACAGAAAGAAAAATCACAGCGTTTTGTGTGTAAGAATAGTGTTTCCTTGCACTAGCCACAACTAATAGTCGCTAACATTGGAAGTATATAAGCAAATACAGAAAGAAAAATCACAGCAGCGCTTTGTATGTAAGAATAGTGTACCCTTGCACAAGTGAGAATTAATACTCACTAATATTGGAAATATATAAGCAAATACAGAAAGAAAAATCACAGCGTTTTGTGTGTAAGAATAGTGTATCCTTGGACTAGCCACAACTAATAGTCGCTAACATTGGAAGTATATAAGCAAATACAGAAAGAAAAATCACAGCAGCGCTTTGTATGTAAGAATAGTGTACCCTTGCACAAGTCAGAATTAATACTCACTAATATTGGAAATATATAAGCAAATACTGAAAGAAAAATCACAGCGTTTTGTGTGTAAGAATAGTGTATCCTTGCACTAGCCACAACTAATAGTCGCTAACATTGGAAGTATATAAGCAAATACAGAAAGAAAAATCACAGCAGCGCTTTGTATGTAAGAATAGTGTACCCTTGCACAAGTGAGAATTAATACTCACTAATATTGGAAATATATAAGCAAATACAGAAAGAAAAATCACAGCGTTTTGTGTGTAAGAATAGTGTATCCTTGGACTAGCCACAACTAATAGTCGCTAACATTGGAAGTATATAAGCAAATACAGAAAGAAAAATCACAGCAGCGCTTTGTATGTAAGAATAGTGTACCCTTGCACAAGTCAGAATTAATACTCACTAATATTGAAAATATATAAGCAAATACTGAAAGAAAAATCACAGCGTTTTGTGTGTAAGAATAGTGTATCCTTGCACTAGCCACAACTAATAGTCGCTAACATTGGAAGTATATAAGCAAATACAGAAAGAAAAATCACAGCAGCGCTTTGTATGTAAGAATAGTGTACCCTTGCACAAGTCAGAATTAATACTCACTAATATTGGAAATATATAAGCAAATACAGAAAAGAAAAATCACAGCGTTTTGTGTGTAAGAATAGTGTATTCTTGCACTAGACACAACTAATAGTCGCTAACATTGGAAGTATATAAGCAAATACAGAAAGAAATATCACAGCAGCACTTTGTATGTAAGAATAGTGTACCCTTGCACAAGTCAGAATTAATACTCACTAATATTGGAAATATATAAGCAAATACAGAAAGAAAAATCACAGCAGCGCTTTGTATGTAAGAATAGTGTACCCTTGCACAAGTCAGAATTCATACTCACTAATGTTGGAAATATATAAGCAAATACAGAAAGAAAAATCACAGCGTTTTATGTGTAAGAATAGTGTATCCTTGCACTAGCCACAACTAATAGTCGCTAACATTGGAAGTATATAAGCAAATACAGAAAGAAATATCACAGCAGCACTTTGTATGTAAGAATAGTGTACGCTTGCACAAGCCAGAAATAATAGTCACTAACATTGGGAGTATATAAGCAATTACAGAAATGAAAATCACAATATTGCTTTGTATGTACGAATAGTGGAATTGTGTATCCTTGCACTAGCCAGAACTAATAGTCACTAACATTGGAAGTATATAAGCAAATACAGAAAGAAAAATCACAGCAACGCTTTGTATGTAAGAATAGTGTACCCTTGCACAAGTCAGAATTAATACTCACTAATATTGGAAATATATAAGCAAATGCAGAAAGAAAAATCACAGCGTTTTGTGTGTAAGAATAGTGTATCCTTGCACTAGCCACAACTAATAGCCGCTAACATTGAAAGTATATAAGTAAATACAGAGAGAAAAATCACAATTTAGGATTTACACAATTTAGCGTTTTGTATGTAAGAATAGTGTATCCTTGCACTAGCCGCAACTAATAGTCGCTAACATTGGAAGTATATAAGCAAATACAGAAAGGAAAATCACAATATTGCTTTGTATGTACGAATAGTGGAATAGTGTACCCTTGCACTAGCCAGAATTAATAGTCACTAACATTGGAAGTATATAAGAAAACACAGAAAGAAAAATCAGAATTGGGATTTACACAATTGTAATTTAGCGTTTTGTATGTAAGAATAGAGTACCCTTGCACTAGCCAGAACTAATAGTCACTAACATTGGAAGTATATAAGCAAATACAGAAAGAAAAATCACAATAGCGCTTTGTATGTAAGAATAGTGTACACTTGAAATGAGTAGAAAGAGAATAAAACTAGTTTTTATAAAATCGGCCACATAGTACTGAAATAAAGCTCGTTTGAGACTGTAAATTCAGATTAGCCCCCCTTTGGCAATTTTTAAAGTTTGCCTTAGTATTTGGCACAAGTCCGATGAGAATTGATGTCATTTATTTATCATGGTAATGCTTTTTTGTAGTGTACTTCTGTTGCTTTTGACAAAATATGGGTTAATTTAAAGTACGATTGGTGTTTTATATTCGGCATTCCAACCAAAAGTGTCATTAGTGACGGTATTTTTTTAGAAATGAAAACAAGAACTACTCAAAATAAACAAATTGATGAATAATCAGCCCGAAAAAATTGAAATATATGTTCAAATTTAATCAAAATGGAAATTAAATTAGTTATAATTATCTTGAAATTTCCATAACCAACAACTGGTTTGCAGGGTGGTCTAGTAACCTAAAAATATCTAAAGCATTTGAGTTGTTTATTTCTGAATTTCAGAAAGTTTTAATTGGGGAAATTTCCAAAAGTTTGATTTATTCAGTTGTAAAATCGCAAAAACATCAAACAGGTAAAATTAAGATAAATATCACCTGAAAATAAATTGTACAACCTGCGAAGGCGCTTGTTAATCGATCCTTTAAAATTCGTAAACAATGTACACATTCACTCTTTCACTAATTTATACCAAAATATGCTCTCAACTTGAACCTAAGCCTTGTTTATACATTAGTCTAATCCGTCAATTTCTTTTCTTTGTTAATCCGTGCAAGAACTTTCGTCTGTTTACTTAATAGAATAATAGTAATTACCTATCAGGGAAATCGATTTTTACCCTCTGACTATTATAACGTTATCAAAAAAGCAATATTTACCGTCCAAACTAGATACGTCAAATTTGGATCAATGCATGCCACGAAACTATCCAAAATGTCTTTATTGACGTGAATTAACGATGTTTGTGTTATTCTTTTAGCATATAACAAGTGCTATAATTTATCTTGTCTAGTTTAAATTGGCATAACAGAGAGATATAACGTTTTAGACCAAATTTCCGAAATTAACTGTTAACTCTTGTGTAGAATGAGACAGATTTCGATTGTTTAAATTATTTAATCGTAATCGTGTATTATAAGGAAAATAAAGCTATAAGGGGTACTTCGATTTTATGAACAATATATGGAAAAAAATGATTTTGGCGTTCTTAATTGGGTTTTTTCCTGTAGTCAAAATTGTAATCGCCAAATAAAAGCATTTACAATGTGAGATTTCTCGATTGTTTAAAGTATTTAATCATAATCGTGTATTATAAGGAAAATAAAGCTATAAGGGGTACTTCGATTTTATGAACAATGTATGGAAAAAAATTGATTTTGGCGTTCTTAATTGGATTTTTTTCCTGAAGTCAAAATTGTAAACGCCAAATAAAGGCGTTTACAATGTGAGATTTCTCGATTGTTTAAATTATTTATTCATAATCGTGTATTTTAAGGAAAATAAAGCTGTAAGGGGTACTTCGATTTTAAAAACAATATATGGAAAAAAATCGATTTTCGGATTCTTAATTGTTTTTCTTCCCCTGTAGTCAAAATTGTATACGCCAAATATTGGTGTTTACAATTTGAGATTGCTCGAATAAATCTTTAAGATTTTATTTTATTCCATAATTTTTTAATAATTTTTATGCTTCAATAATTTAATTTAACATTGAAACGGAAATATGGTTAAAACTACACTGTATTAAAAAACCTTGTTTGGGGAACATTGATTTCAACCAACCATATTGTGAGAAATTTCAAAACTCAGTTCATATTTTTACCTATGTTGATTTCACCACCTTCGCAACCACATTGTCAAAAAACAACATTTACAGGCGAATGCGCATATGAAATTTGTCATCTTAATCATTCTTTCGTTCCATAATATTTAAATCCTTCAAGACTTTTTAGAGTGGAAATTTTTTTAACATATTTAGAAATGTATATTTTTTTTAGTGACAAAGTTCAGAAAAATTTTGGAAATTTGAGCTGATTTTTATATTTTTGGTTTTCCATTCTGCGCAACAGCCTCGCCGAAAAAACATTTACAAAGGAATGTGTAAACAGAATGTTTGTAATTTTTATCTCTTTCCTTCTAGAAGTTTTTAATCGTAAAAAGGATTTAAAATTTCTTTTGATATTTATGTTAAAAGCTAACCAGAGTATCACATTTTTAGAAACTAGTTTTGGAAACAGATAAACTTTGTTGTGTGAGAGAGAAATATGAAAACTATGAACTCAATTTTATTTCTAAGTTGTTAGTCATATTGTAGGGCAAGGGAGCACAAACTTGTTTAGACCGCCACCTACCTTCTTTAAATAAGAAGTCTTTAAATAAGAATCTATACAGCTGCGTCAAAAAAATTTATCGTAGAAAGTGTTCGTGAAATTTATTATCAGCATTACGGGACTTTTTCTTCATTACAGAAATTTTTAATCTTAGTCATTTTAAGACAAACCTGGTCTGGTTAGCTTCACACTGACTGTAAACTCGTTTTGTAGACGTTTCTTGAAAACTCAATATCTAGAAATTTTAACTTCAGAATCTAGTTCTGTAGAAGTTAGTTTCCACTTTACGTGCTGTAACCGTACCGTAAAACAACATTTACAGGAAGTGTTCATGAAATATATACATTATACTCTTAATCCTGGGACACTTCTTTCATCCCAGAATCTCTTAATCCTGTCGTTCTTCTGCAGATCTTGGTTTCCACCTCACGAGCTGTAATAGTACCGTAAAACAACATTTACAGGTGGAAGTGTTCATGAAATATATACATTATACTCTTAATCCTGGGACATTTCTTTCATCCCAGAATCTTTTAATCCTGTCGTTCTTCTGTAGAAGTTGGTTTCTACCACCCGTGCAGTAACCGTACCGTAAAACAACATCTACAGAAAGTGTTCATGAAATATATACATTATACTCTTAATCCTGGGACATTTCTTTCATCCCAGAATCTTTTAATCCTGTCGTTCTTCTGCAGAAGTTGGTTTCCTCCTCACGTGCTGTAACCGTACCGTAAAACAACATTTACAGGAAGTGTTCATGAAATATATACATTATATTCTTAATCCTGGGACATTTCTTTCATCCCAGAATCTTTTAATCCTGTCGTCATTTCAAAGTAAACATTAAAAATAATATATGGTTAACGCTACAGCTGATTGTGAACTGGTTTTGGAGTCAGATTTCTAGTGAATTCGATTTCTAGAAATATGAATTTGAGAATAGATTTATAAAAATGTTACAGTTGAAAGTGTAGTAAAATTGCCTACAATCCTGGGACATTGCTTTCATTCCAGAATCTTGTAATGTTGACATTTTACGTTTTTAAAATTTCTTTTAACATTAACGCTAAAATCTGATGAACATGGCAAGTTTTTTTTTCAACAACTGATTTGGGAAGCACAGGTTCTGAACAATCTAAATTTTGAGGCATGGCGAATTTTGATTTTCTGTGTAGACTTCTACCATCTGCATAATTCCATTGTCAAAAACATTTGCAGACATAGAAAGTTCCTTCTATCGTGGAAAAATCCTCTCGTTATAAAATCTTTTAATTGGTTATTAAATTTTTATAGCATTTCAGGTTTCATACTGTAAGTACTCGTACAGTACTGTAAGTGTAATTGAATTGCTTTTATAAACAAGGACTTTATATCAATATATATATATATATATATATATATATATATATATATATATATATATATATATATTCATACTTTTTTTCTGGGGGTAGGCGGGAACACGGCGTATCCCAACCTTTTTTTAAGTATAATTTTAGATTAACTTAACCGAAATTTTAAGAAACTTACGATTCAATTGTTCATACATAACAAAAGTATTTTTTTTTAATTGCGAGTTTTTTGTACCCCTGTGACGTGACGTGTGGATACACGGTACTAAAAATACGCAACTTTATTTGAGTAAACACAGTATACACACCTATTTTCTAGGAAAAAATCACTGTGTGTGTATATATATATATATATATATATATAAGCAATGAAAATACTAAACCGATGAAGAAGAAAGAAGTGACCATATATACACGGATTTAAGAATAAGAGAATGAAATTCACAACAGAAATGGAAGTTTTGTAGTTAATGACCGGGGGGAGTTGTGACTCCCCACTCCGATTAAACAATGTTTTAAACCATGGCAACACTCTCGGAAGTCTGCTACAATATATATATATATATTGTATATATATATATATATATATATATATATATATATATATATATATATATATATATATATATATATATATATATATATATATATATATATATATATACTTTATATTTCAGCTATTTCAGGAAGAATTTATATAAAGTGTTTCCTATAATCTTCCAGAGGTGTAAATAAATTTTCATGCAAATTTATACTTAATTATATAGGATAGGTGGAGGGACTGTACAAAAACTTATTACAAACAACAAAACTTTTGATGCTTTACTTTAGATATGTTAACTCTTAGCTTATGGGGCCCATTTTTCCCATTCCCTATTTACAACGGGAAATTTCATATCCTCTTTGTAATAACAGCCGTTAAGTGGGTTTTATATATATATATATATATACAGTGGAATCTCGATCTATCGTTTTTCAAGGGACCGATTGAAATGAACGATAAATGCGGGAAAACTATACATGCGGAAACATAACAAAGCAATATGATCGTTGGGACTGGATAAAATGAACGACACATACGGAAAAACGATCGATCGAGATTCCACTGTATATATATATATATATATATATTTATATATATTCAGTCCTGGGTCCGTATTCTTGGGATACATGCTATCCCACCCCGTAAGGAAAAGGTTAAGAAGATTTTGGGAGATTAAGGGGGGAGGGGTTTCATCCCTAAAACAGCCATCTATCTACACCCTAGGATTATAAATAAACAAGTTGGGTACAAAGTATATGGTAGCATAATATGCCTTCTGTACTGTTGTTCATTAAAACGTCAAAATAACGTTTTAATTCGTATTTTCTTCTGTCCATTTTCAACTGCCATTCAAGCCCAAATTGCCGATTTGGAACACCGTCAAACGTGTGATTTGTGTTACTTTTAATAGCTCTGCTATGAAAATAAATGATCGAGATCGCTACAAATGATATTTTCGGCTTGCATACTCGTTTGTTTACAACTCCCGGCGACTCTGGTACTCGTAGTAAAGCGCTACATGTGCGCGCCCCATAAGTCACCGGTGACGTCACGCGATGACGTCACCCCCCTCCCTTTTTCTCAAACACACCGTCGAAGATGTCTGACTCCTTAGTCATCATGGTACTCCATCTATCCCTCCGATAAAGGAAGGGAGAAACACCCGCACGTGCAAGCGTCACGTTTACGTGGATACCCCCCTGCTTTTTTTTTACAGGGGGGGATGGCGCCATAAGAAGGGGCAGATGGCACGCGCAGGACCCCCCCTTCTTTCTCCCTCTATTCTTTGTTGTTCTATCTTCCAATCACTTACGTCCACTCTACCCCTCGCTATCCCCTCTCTTTCGAAATCTTTCCTCTCCCGTATCCTCACGTTCGACTCCCCCCCCCCTCCCTATCAAAAAAGCGGGGAGGGGGTGAGGGGTAGTCCTGAGATGTGATTTGTCCCAGAGGGATACTGCTGGAGGAGCAATAATAATAAAGGGGGTACAGAGAAAAATCACAGATGTCATGAGTCTGACCTGGAATCAACAGATACGGTCTGCTTGTTTCAGTCGCAGTCTGGATCAGGCTTTCGGTAAAGTTTCGGGCACAGTCCCTCAAAATTGAGACTATACAACAGAATCACTAAGCTTATATATATATATATATATATATATATATATATATATATATATATATATATATATATATATATATATATATATAAATATATATATATATTTATATATATATATATATATATATATATATATATATATATATATATATATATATATAAATATATATATATATATATAAATATATATATATATATATATATATAAATATATATATATATATATATATATATATATATATATATATATATATATATATATATATATATATATATATATATACATACAGGGTGTCCATAATTAAACTTCCCTACTTTAAAGTTGTCTACAGTCGAAAATATTTGTCAGAAAGTTATGAAATTTTGTGTATGACATATTGAAGGGATGGGAATTTGTTTGAGCGAAAAAAAAATTAGTTCAAAATTTCACCAACAGAGGGCGTTTTTTGATGAATTACACATTTAGCCAACATTTAGA
>OU015499.1:131850167-131862667 GCA_907164885.2 Dolomedes plantarius | reverse complement strand
CTGTTTACCGAGAAGAGAAGTTTACTTTGCAAAAAATTATGTAAGACACAAAAACCGTCTACTAATCAAAGGAGTCTACCGATCAAAATTGCCTGTGAAGCCTGTCTTAAAAACTGTTTACCAAGAAGGACGAACGTTTACTTTACAATATCAAGGAGGCTTTTAAGTAACTCTATTTGCTCTCTCTATTTTACTTTCTCTAATTTATCTCTATTTTACTTTCCTACAACTCTATTTTTCAGTGTCTTAATCCTTGACATTTCCCTTTTCCAACTGCCCATTCCTGTAGCGCAGCCAACTCAACTTCCAGTTATGTCTTTACCACGGTTGCAGAGATAGAGTAGATGCTCGAGCCTCTCGTGTTTATCTTCCACAACCGATTTCCCCTGCCGGGATTCAAACCCTTTGGGACTCCAAACTTCGAGGTGAAACAGATGTACCCCCAAAAGGAGGCAACATCCGCAAAGCGAACATAGCGTTCGATTAACTCCAATAGCAGTTAGTTACTCGGCTTCGTGGTTGCAAGATATCGGAAGAGAACGAATCCTCTCGCAGTTTAAAACGCTGCCAGCGTGTTTTAACAAATTGCGATGATCGAAGGACTCCATCTAAGGCGATGAGCGGGCGCAGACCAGCTGTGAGACCCTGCACATATTCTTATTCCTCCAGCTGATCGCGGAACCGTTCAGCACTCGGCAGTGCCTTAAGAGGGGGTGCCGAAAAGAACACTGGAGCGGCTGCACCGTTTCCTTCTCTCGGGGGATGAATGAAACGGCGTGTGTGCGTAACGAGGGAGGTGGGGGCGGGGGGTGGATCGATTAAACGGGCATTCTTCCGAACGGGGATAACAGCCCCGGATTACTCTTCTGTTCAATAATGGATAGAATTAGGGTATTTCGGTAGAAAGGATTTTCAATTTAAACATTCTTAAATAATTATTTGTTAAATCGGAAGCCAGGGGAAGGAAACGTCGGATGTGCGCCAGGTTTTTGTGTTTCTAGGCGCAGTGAGAGGCGCTGGATCTGTTGCTGTTCGGTTAATCACATTTACCTCTTAGCTGTGTTTCTGTTTCTTTATATATTACCGTACTGCCTCATAGAAGTGTACTTGTTTCTGTAGACTTAACCTTATTACTCCTTAGATATGTCGCTTTTCCTGTGCGCTTTAAGAGAAAGGTCTAAGGAGTGTCGCCATTTCTTTTCCATTTCTATATTACCCCTTAGACGTGTTGTTGCTTCTGTGTGTATGGCAGTATGGTCCCAAGATGTGTCTCTATTTCTTTGCCAATTTCCATATTACTTCTTAGAAGTGTTGTTATTTCTGTGGACATGCAAGATGTGTGTCTATTTCTTTGCCAATTTCCATATTATCTCTTAGAGGTGTTGTTATTTCTGTGGGCTTTAAGAGAAAGGTCTAAGGAGTGTCGCCATTTCTTTTCCATTTCTATATTACCCCTTAGACGTGTTGTTGCTTCTGTGTGTATGGCAGTATAGACCCAAGATGTGTCTCTATTTCTTTGCCAATTTCCATATTACTTCTTAGAAGTGTTGTTATTTCTGTGGACATGCAAGATGTGTGTCTATTTCTTTGCCAATTTCCATATTATCTCTTAGAGGTGTTGTTATTTCTGTGGGAATGACCGTATGGCTCAAAGAAGTGTCTCTGTTTCTTTACCAATTTTCATATTACCTCTAAGAAGTGTTATTTCTGAGTCCATGACCGTATGGTCAAGAAGTGTCTCTATATCTTTACCAATTTCCATATTATCTTTTATTATCTTTAAAGTGTTGATATTTCTGCCCTGTGTTCATTACAGTATGCCCCCCCCCCCCAAAAAAAAAAAAGTATCGCTTTATCATTTCCAATTGCGACCTATTTTTAGAAAAGATTGACAGTGGTCGTTAAACAAGTCGTTAGCGGAGTGTTCAATTTAAGGTAATTAACAGCCACCACCGGAGGATCAGATGCTCCGATACACTGACTGACCAGAGGCCGCGGGAGATTTCCCACGCCGAGGCGAAGGCTTCTAGAATGATCTGGAATTTTCGGAAAGGGGGCATATAAAGGGAAGGAAAGAACGAAGGAGAAGAGATAAATATCGGACGTGCTTCCCGTGTCTATTCAGGACCTTAGATCGAACTGAGTTATGACTCTCTTTCTCTGGTTTTCGATTGATGATTGTTCTATTTGAGGATTGATAATGATCAATTGATAATGGAAATGTTGTATCATAGATGCAGTAAATACATATTAATAAATAAGATATATGTATATGTAACATGGGAGACAGAACGCAGGCCTAGAAGATATCTAGTCTCCCATGCTACGGTGAGAAGATGCAGTTATATTAAAGAATAAATTTACTCCATGACCAAAGATGACAACTACGAGTTTGTTACGGGAACATTTTTATTGAGATTCCCGACCGATCCGTCGGTATGGGTGCCGCAAGTGAAAAAGCAGGAATCCGTCCTACTTCCGGGTAACAAGTCTTATATAGACTTCAGTCCATCACGTGATTAAAGGGTGTGTCTTAATAGTTGATTGGTTTAAAGTTGTTGTTGATGTGCAGAACTGATTTAAACCTACACTGACGCCACGCAGCGTCTCTTTAGCTAAAAAAGACAGCCATCTTGAATGATTTTGCCTAAGGCTGTAATAATGAAATTTAACGCGAATGCCCAAAGGGAATTAAATGTTTTAAGGAATTAAAAAAGGGTTTGTAATTTTGAATAGTAAAGTGAGGAATTAATAGTTTTTAAATGTTAAGAGTGTTGAATTAAGAAATTACTAGTTTTTAATATTATATATATATGTAAGGAAAGAGTAGTTTATGTGTTCATGGAAACCATAAACGAGCTACGTAACCACGAGGTCCCGACAGTGGGGAAGAGTTCTTTCAGATGGGGACTGTTTTGATTGATGTACTTTTTAAGAACAGTTAAGAACATTCAATATTCATATATATATATATATATATATATATATATATATATATATATATATATATATATATATATATATATATATATATATATATATATATATATATATATATATAAGCTCGAAAACTCGATTTTCCTCCCCTTCTTGATCGAACCCATTCTACAAGCCCCAGCGCCAACACTCTTCCAGAAATAGATCGTGATTTTTTTTTCTTCCTTTCCACGCTAACGAGCGCAGTTCTTCTTTCAGGTCACCCCACACACGCGCGCGCGCACACACACACTTTTGCAGAAAGAGTCGTCCGTGCGAATCGCTCTCCCTCTGCCCCCGGAATTCCTCAAAGGCCCCATCCATCTGCCGGCCACTTAAACTTTCCTCTAACCCCCGGCCGCCAAAAATTAATCTAGGGAAATGCACGGCCGAAAGGAACGAAAAACACTTACAGGCGATTGCCGCGTAAGATAATCTTTTCTCTGTCCGCTGCATTATGTATGCGGCCGCTCTTTGCGCCGGCTATCATCTTTTTGTGTAAGATGAGCCCCCCCCTCTCCTCTTCCATTTTGTTGCGCGGTCATTATGATGACCACGTCTCTCGCATACGGAATTCCGGGCGTCCATCTTTTTGCTAGAGTGGGCGGTGGTCGCAATCATATTAAGTGCGCGCCTAATTATCTATTAAGTGGGGGGGGAGAGAGGATAGAGGGAGGGGGGAAGGTCCTCCCGAGCGCGTAATACTTTAGTTCCGGGCCGGCGAGCATCTCACGGCGTTCGATTTTCTGAGAGGGAACAGCCTACCTGTACGCGGCCGGACCTTCCAAGAATTGCGGTGTTCCAGCTTTGCCCGAGGCGGTTAAACAAATTAAGGCGGTGCGTCGGTTGACCTCCTCGCGTCTCTAAGCTACGGGGTATTTTCCGAGGGTGTTTTGCCAATCACGGATTGGGGGGAATTTCTTAATTCTGGTTTTATTATTGCATCTGGATAATAGGTCCTTCAATGCAATGTACGTGTTAAAAAGAAGTAAACCAAAAATTTCAATTTTAATTCAGTACTATTGGTACCCGTCAAAACAGGACGGCTGGATAGAAAATAAATATACTAATGCACAAATTATACTCAACACATCATTGCCAAACGTCGAAAATCATAATATTAAAAATATAGAAATTCACTTTAAAATATTACTGTTAAACCCAATAAAAAACAATACGGTTACTCGACAGCTCGAAATAAAAAATTCCGTCAGGTTTAATTCTATATCTCCTAAACATAATTAAAAATAAAAATGGCAGAGAAAGAGAGCTAGAGAGATTCCTCGGAATAAACAAATGAGAGTGTTTATGTGACCTCGTGCTTAGTGAGTATCTAATGCCAGATTTAAACATGTCACTGAGCATGCGTAGAAAAAAAATAATGTGTTTATGCGGCCTCGTGTTTAGTAATATCTAAAGCCAGATTTAAACATGTCACTGAGCATGCGTAGAAACAAATTAACGTGTTTATGCGGCCTCGTGCTTAGTAAGTATCTAAAGCCAGATTTAATTTTGTCACTGAGCATGCGCAGAAACAAATTAATGTGTTTATGCGGCCTTGTGCTTAGTAATATCCGAAGCCAGATTTAAACATGTCACTGAGCATGTGTAGAAACAAATTAACGTGTTTATGAGGCCTCGTACTAAGTAAGTATCTAAAGCGACATTTAAACATGTCACTGAGCATGCGCAGAAACAAAATAATGTGTTTATGCGGCCTCCTGAGTGAGTAACTAAAGCCAGATTTAAACATGTCACTGAGCGTGCGCAGAAAGTAATTTTAATTTGTAAATGATCGGTAATTAATAGAAATTGCGGTTACAAAAACCAAATTTGACACATCTCTAGATTAAAATCTTTCGTTTAAGACTAAAATGAAGTAAATGGATCCAGTAGTTTTCTCTCATGGACTGCCCAACGAATCAGCTTAGCAACTTAAATATTAAAAACAAAATTAACTCCGTGCATCCAAGACGTATTTTTCCGTCATATACTTCGAAATTAAAAAGCGTTTGTGACGGTTAATTCCATCTTTAATTTGGCCCTCAGAAATGTCTCGGGCGGTACCTTTTGAATACGAAAGGAAAGGGTGGGTTTTTTCTACGAGAAAGAGACGAGAAAAAAAAAGTATCACAACTTTTAGATGGTCAATGTTGTAGCCACATACATCAAATCATAGAATGTCCCCTTAAAAAAAATTTCTGAAAACTGCGCTCTCTTTATTTAAAAGCCCAGATTACTACGCAAGTAAGAGTATTCAGTTATAAGCGCTTGCTAATCTATGATTAGAAAATATACCGGGAGGGAACTCGTGACACGGTGTCGTGAAGCAGGTGTTGACGTGGTGTCGTGTAAACAGAAAATAAAAATACTAAATATAATGAGCATTTTCCAGGGTTTGAACCATATGCTTGATTTCTCTGAGGCGTCTATACTTTACATTTTCAATTCAATTTTTACATTGTTATGTCTTTTAATGACACGAATCGCGGGCGTATTGTTTAGTGGCGATAGTTCTACTCCAGGACTCCAGGAAGCCTTGTGGTAGCGCGCTTGCCGAGGGCGGTCAGATTGAATCTCGACGCGTGCTATTAAATACCTCCGTGTCTAGGCGGGATATGAGCAAGTTCAATCCGTGGACCAAGAAGTCCTTCTACGAGGTCAGAGAGGGTGGGAGAGGGTATGAATCTCCCAGATGTCACCCTTGGGGGTGCTAGGTCAAAACTGAGGTGACAACTAGCTAAGACATAATCTGAGTTTTGTGGTGCTATGCGAATCGGAGCCGCACACTTCAGCACGAAGCCTGTATGCACCTGGTCTGGAACTTCCGGCCAGCAGACATTACAAACAACAACATTTTTCTACTCCATATATTCCTTCTGCCTGGAATACTATTATTATTATTATTATTATTATTCGTTTATTTTTTTTTTTCTGAGGTTATCTGTTTGATTCTTTGAATTTTCTATTCGCCCTTTTTCCTTTTTATGTTTCTTGGTTTCTCAATAACTCACCCTTCAAATTTTTCTTTTGTAGAAATGGCAACGTTGCTGGATACCCTATGGACTTTTGGGTCTAAAGGTTCTTGCACCATACTTGTGCTACTTGGTCTATGAATCCCGAAGAAGGTTTTTTCCCCTTCGAAATTCGGAATCGAATATTTATTTTAGGGAATAAATTAGGTGAAAAAATGCATAGTGCACGCCTCGTGGGAGGGGCCAATATGCAAATATTTACACCTCCTGCATATCCAGCAGTCTAGGTGTATATATATTTACGATTTCTTGTAACCCTTATAAGCTGGACTTATATCATCTGTCCCAACTCTCCAACCGGGTGTTTGCATGCTGCGACGTCACTTTCACCCGCTGTCCACCTTTTTAATCTATTCGCCAACTGGGAAACGTGCCTTAGAACCGTCTACACCCCTGAACCACTACTCTTACATGCCATTAAAAAAAACAAAAAACAAAAAAAGAAGACGACAGTGGGAAAAAAAAAAACACCCCTCTTCCTTAACCCTTTGTCCATTAGACTGCACTCTGCTTTATTAGGGCCGGTCCCAGGGGACTTGCAGAAGGAGGGGGAGGGAGGAAGTAGGGGCAGATAAGCAATTAGATTTCCGCACAAGAGTCCGGCCGGTGTACAGCGAAACCGCATTTACCAGATATGATGTGTCCTTCCGCGAAGAAAAATGAGTGCCGATTGGCCGCGCAGGTGGAAAAGTTAAGCAGTTTGCGAGCGCGGGAGATCAATTACTTTAATTGTCTTAGCAGTGGCTCGCCCCAAGTTATTATGTGTTCTCTTTTTTTTTCTTCTTTCTCTCTCTCTCTCTCTACCACCCCTCGCCTATTTCAGGCGCCAGCGCTTTCTATTTTTGAAAACGGTCTTAGAGCCATTACGCATCCAACGCTGATTGATTCCTTTTGCCGGAGCGTGTTTTATTATTGTGATTGTTCTTTTTTTTTTTTCCCCTTCTTAGTTCAGAGGAATCGTAATTGTTCGGAACGCCGGTAATCGGTGGCGAGTGTGCGCTCGAATGTTTCGGGGAATGATTGTGGTTGGGTGGTTTCGGAACATGGCTACTGTAAATTGCTGGAACTGATTTTTCGCTGTCTGGGTGTCTCTCCGGGGCTCCGATGGCCGGGCGCGAAAAGTTCCAGAGTTTGAAAGTCCGGGGAGGGGATGGGCGTGGATTAAAATGGATCTTGGGGGGGGGGGGGGAGGCCTGGACAGTGTTGTGGGGCGTTCTCTAATCTGTGCCGTGTAACATGTACGTCTCTAATAGCGCATACAGATTGGTACAGAGTTCTCTGCATCTGCCAGTGATTAATGTTCTTTCTGTACTCTGTATATGCGCTGATCTCCTCCTCTGGCGGTCCGTATGCATAGCATCAAAGGAGAACCCGAGGTCCCGGGGGTCAAATGGTGACAGTGGGGGCGGGGGACACTAGATCAAGAAACACGAAAGACTTTGGCGGCTTGAGTGGGGGGGGGTTCTAAATGGGGGAATATCTGGAAGACACGTGTTCATTGGAATGGGGGTGGTTCTAAATACCGTGTCTAATGTTACCGTGACTAATGTGATGACAGGAGTCGGGGATCTGCAGGCAGAGAACTCTGTACCAATCTGTATGCACCATAACATGTACGGGCACAAACAGGAGTGAATTTTTTCCCTTTTTTAGCAGCGTGTGTAGATTCTAATACCTGCGCTCGAAAAGGGGACGAAATTATATATATAATAGCCCTTGTCTCTGTATAACACGTCCGGGCTGTACTCATCTTTCAATTGAAGCCCTCAGTAAACAAAATGCCGGTTAGGCTTAATTTCAATTTAGAAGTGGATCAGAATTTTTTTCTTACCTAAAAACTAATATCTTCTCCATCAAATCAAGTTTGTTCAGCCTATTTTTCTATAAAACATTCAGAACTAAAAAAAATTGGATGTTTTTAGCTGTATATTTAACAGTTTTTAAAAATCTGTTTACTTTTGCGATGAATTCTGAAAGTAAACAAACTTGAATGCGAATGAATCAAGTAGCTCAAATATTCATATCGCGTAGTGAGCTGTAAAAAACTGGATGGCAGTCTACTACTCCAATCGCATGAAAAACTAAATAAATAAAAAATAATGAAAGGGTTTGCTTTTACAAGGTGTGGATTAAATGCAATATTGTTAGATAATTCGGGATATTTTTTAACTTTCATATACTTTTTCCATTATGACATCATTATAAGCATTATGACGTCAAAATGACGGGTTGGATGGCAATCTACTACTCCAATCACATGAAAAACTAAATAAATAAAAAATAATGAAAGGGTTTGCTTTTACAAGGTGTGGATTAAATGCAATATTGTTAGATAATTCGGGATATTTTTTAACTTTCATATACTTTTTCCATTATGACATCATTATAAGCATTATGACGTCAAAATGACGGGTTGGATGGCAATCTACTACTCCAATCACATGAAAAACTAAATAAATAAAAAATAATGAAAGGGTTTGCTTTTACAAGGTGTGGATTAAATGCAATATTGTTAGATAATTCGGGATATTTTTTAACTTTCATATACTTTTTCCATTATGACGTCATTATCAGTATTATGACGTCAAAATGACGGGTTACCTTCTAGTTACAAATAAATATCTCTGAGAGCAGATCTGCTTTAAGGGGACTCACTACCCTTAAATCTTTAAAACATTCGATATTTTGAAAAAAATATATGTTAAAGCCTGGTCATTTCTCAACAAAATAAAGCAAACCGCATGAAAATATTCCGCTTAGTTCCAGATGCAGTGGAATCTAGATCTATCGTTTTTCAAGGGACCGATTGAAATGAACGATAAATGCGGGAAAACGATAGATGCGGAAACATAACAAAGCAATATGATCGTTGGGACTGGATAAAATGAACGACACATACGGAAAAACGATGGATCCGAAAACGATCGATCGAGATTCCGCTGTATATTGATATTATAAATATTTAATTACTGATCAAGTTTATGGTAAGAAAAAATTGAAACTCATTTTTCTCAAAATGTAATTTTGAATCATTCCGCAACTGATTTCTCAAAAACTATGAAACATAATTCCATGAAATTTTTATCACAGCATAATCATGTTATTTTATTGCGTCTGAACTAGAATTATTCCAATAACTGCCCATTTTGTTATTTCTTCAGGGGTAAATTAATGCAAAAATTAAGGAAATTTTAAGTATATTTTGAGCAGTTTAAAAAAAAATTGAAAAAATATTTTAACGTTGAATGTTTTATGTTCAATTATATTTTGAATTATTTATTTTAAATATAAAACAGAAATTATACATTTAAGTCTAAAATTAATTTCATAGTTCTGCGCGCGAGCCAGTATACAATAAAAATAGTTAAAAAACAAGGTATATCTAAAGCATTAAAAAAAATTATTTAAAATTATTTTGAGAGTTGAAAATTTGTTTATTAAAATAAATATATCAATTTATCATATACATAAAATTTGGAAAAATTGAGTGTAAATTGAAATAGTTACAAAGAGTCATAAAGTATGAAAATATGTCTTATTTCCTCGACTTAAGGCTGCTATGTACTAAGAAAAAAAAATCATATTTCCCTTCTCCTCTTCTTGCAGACTCTTGTGGTGGGAGGAGTCCAGTTGACAATTCGAGAATTCCCCCCTTAGGATTGGCATTTTGAGGGATTGTAATGGCTCTCTCTCTATATGGGGGGTTAAGCACTGGCCCCCAATTTTTTATTTAAAATATATTTTTGTCAACTATTTACAGGTATAGAAATGCTGATAATCAAATAAAATTGGTATTGCCAGATAGCCTGAACTTTTCTGCTAAGTGCTACAGGATTCATTTTATAAATTTCGTCCACCGAAGGAATTTATGAGCGTTTAAAACGCACTATACCAGATTTTTCCCAGAATAATTGAAATTTTAAAATATTAATTGCATTTTTAAAAAAAAACGAAAAATGTACACAAATGTAAAATCTATTTCTCTATAACGGAGTGCAATTTAAAAAAAAAAATCTTTGAATCCAAGTCGGCAATCCGTGGACAAATTTCCTCTATAGGCATACATATCAGCCTTAAGGGGACCTTTCACCTTTGAACCTTCACCTTTGAACCTTCAAAAAAAATCTAATTTTATTTTTTTTTTTTTTGTATTTTTATAATATTTGAACATTTCTGAATCATTTAAAACAAATCGCGTTAAAATATTCCAAATAGAACATTAAAAGCTATGACATAAAAGAATCAGTTCCAATGGAAACATTACCAGTGTGGGAACTTCAAAAGCTTTTTTCTCGTAATGATCAGTTTCATGCTTGCGCGCGCTGTATAAAGGAAACTACAGCAGATATTGCATTTATATTTTCAGGATAGGTGTATAATGATGCTACCAAAAATATGTTCTAATTCTTTCTTTAAAAAAATTATTTTACTATGAATTTATAGCATTTGACTTGTAATTTTAATGGGCTTTTTCAGTTTTTTTAAAATTTGATTGTCCTGGAGTAAATATTTTTGGGTGTTTTAAAATTTAGATAGGTGTAGAAATATACCTAATGTTTTAACATCCCAAAAATGCAAAAATTATTATTGAGACTAAGTGCTGTTGTAAAACTACGAGCAATGTATCAGTATAAATTTGAAATTTTCAGAAAATACTCTTACTTCTTCCTTCCTAAATAAAATTCTTATTTACTTGTAATAAAATTAATTGAGGGAACATAATCTATAATGTTTAGAGAACTAGTACTGGAAATTTTATATATAATGGAAAATAACGAAAAAAATTATAGAAATTCGAACAAACAGCAAAAATTCTGTCTTTTGAACTTGTGTAAAGGTGATGTCTCCCCTTTTAAGCTTGTCTATCTGGTTAATCATGAATGGTAATTAAAATGTTATATTCTTGACGTAAGGAGGAAAATGGCGCCAAAATGACGCAATCGTGACGTTTGTATGCAATAATTATCCGTCAGCGTTGTTGTCGATCAGTACGTCACGTCACGTCAAAGATAAACAAAATTGTCGTCATTTTTGTATGTTGGAATTCTCCCTCGCCTTGATTTCTAATCTTTAAGATTTACCATGCGAAAACGTCATACGGACGTGCATTTATAGTCCCTATCAATAAGAATTGTGTTTTTCAAGTATGCGCCATGATGACACCATTTTCGCACGTCGAAAATTTCGCACGTCCACAAGACAAAGAAAATTTCACAAAGAAAATTTGGATATCCAAATTGTGACATTTTCTTTGTTGGGTAGTCATTGTTGGATATTAAATTCAGAGTGCATCATTTTGTGTCCATATTTGATTCTATTAGATCCTTCCCTTCAGAAAAGATTACATTACGCTAAGTTTTCTTTCACATGTTATAGAAAAACTTTTTTTAAATCGCCTAAAATTGTCTATTTTTTTTATACGCGACCTATGCATATGTATTCGGAATTGTTATTTTTTTTTACCCGATTTGAATTGGAACAGAAATATAGGCACTAAGTTTCTTTATAACTGCAGTAAAGGCCTAATGTATAAAAGACTTAATATATGAAAGAACTAGCTGAATACCCCTACTTCCCTACGGAGTACATTCAAATTAAATACAACGGTCAATGCAGTTAATGCCAAATATATATATATATATATATATATATATATATATATATATATAATAAATACAACGGTCAATGTATGCAATTAATGCCAAAAAAAGTATATTTATAAAAAAATCGTGACGGATATTTTAGTAGACAAAATTATGTAGAAGAAAGTATTCAAATTAAATCTAATAGAACATATTACAGAACGTAGTACAGTTAAAATAGTACAGTATGGGAAACATTTTTTCTACTGTATTTAATATTTTTTTGGATAATGTCCAATTGTCTGCCACATTAGAAAGAAAAAAAAATGTTTGTCAATTTATTTCGTTGTTACGCACGTGACACAAAATTATTTTAAAGTATCACAAAAAGGAAAGAAACTACGTGATCAGAATTTAATAAATTAAATTCTAAAAATGAATCTTTAAAAATTCACCAAAAATCAGAAAATGGAGTTAAAGATTCGAAAAAGATTTCATTTTAAAGGAATTTTTATGATCTTTCTTGTGATATAAATTTTATAACCTTCAGATTATTATTTCAAATGCAAACTTTAAAAAATGTTACAAAAAAATACTTAAAAATTTAATTTTAAAAAAATCTAAGAAGAATTTTTCAAAAATCTCTCTTAGTGCACCCATACACTGTAAGAAGAATCGCCATGCAAAATTTCAGCCCTTTAGGTCCAGCGGTTTGGTCTGTGCGTTGTCTGTCAGTCAGTCAGTTACGGAACTGTTTTATATAGAGAGAGGTCAAGTCTCTAAAACCTACCATTAGCCGTTAAGGGAGTTTGCAAACAGCGTTGCAAATTTATTTGGCATCCGCAGACAACTGATCATATCTAGAGTGTGTCCCGAACACAATTTCGATCGAACTTTATTGAAAATA
>OU015499.1:131805167-131845167 GCA_907164885.2 Dolomedes plantarius | reverse complement strand
TCGTTGCACAGTAAGTCATGAATAACTTTGTTCAGCCTCTTTCAAATTATTTATAAGGTTGTACCAGTGAAAAAAAATTCTGTTTCGTGGTTACTCTTTATAACACAAAAGTTTTTAGATTGATCAATGGCCCTTAAGCAGAGACTCAACTTCATAATAATAAAAATAAAATATTTCAGGTTGTCTCTTCTAACGTATCTACCGCGGGTTATTTACGTAGGATTACTTACCGTTGCTTACCTCTTTTGTATGTATATATGTATCTATATACTAGAAGGTAACCCGTCATTTTGAGGTCATAATACTAACAATGACGTCATAATGGAAAAGTATATGAATGTTTAAAAATATCCTGAATTATCTAACAATATTGCATTTAATCCACACCTTGTAAAAGCAAACCCTTTCATTATTTTTTATTTATTTAGTTTTTGACGCGATTGGGGTAGTAGACTGCCATCCAACCCGTCATTTTGACGTCATAATACTAATAATGACGTCATAATGGAAAAAGTATATGAAAGTTAAAAATATCCCGAATTATCTTAAATTTATTAAAAATATCCCGATTTGTATATATAATATGTATATATATAATATGTATATTTGTGTATATGTAATATGCATATTTGTGTATTTAAAAATATCCCAAATTATATAAAATTTTGACGCATCTTGGTATTTTTCTGTTTAACTTGTTCAAGCGATAAACTGGGTTTGGCGCGCTGCGAAAATGATAACTCGCGAGGACGGAAGGACGGACGGATGGTTTTAGTGCCTGAAATTTTCCTTTCCGCAGGACCATAATGGAGGAACGTAATCCTACGTTAAAATTATTATTTTCCATCACTTCAGTATAATGAAGCTATTAAATGATAAAGAATACTTCAATGTAAATAATGAAGTGTATACATAAAAAACCATATAAATACATAAATTTAACTCTATAATTTTTGAAAACTGTTTGTCCAATCTTAAAGAGGATTTTTATGTACAGTAAAACCTCATTTATCCGGCCCTGGTTGATCCGGATTCCCGGATAATCCGGATAAGATTTGTAGACATTATTTTTATGTAATGTTCCCATTAGATAATAATTTTTAACTATGATAGCAAGAACGTAAGTACAAGTACGCCAAATATTCGCTTTATAATTTGATTCGATGTACAGTTCCTGCATCGATTGTCCAATAAATCATGGTAATAAAATGCTTTATGTTGAGTTTAAGAAAGCTTTACAACACAGGGCATTGACATGGATTGACTAAAAAAAGTTATTTTTATATTTTTTAATGTCTTGTAAACAATATGTAATTTTTGTTACAAAACATAGTTTTCTTTATCGTAATAAACGGTCTTATTTAAGGATTTTGTTTTGCTTATTACCTATAGGAGTGAATCACCTAGAAGCAATGGATGCATGCAAGGGTTGGAACAAGCAAGGAATACAACGCATTGACCTTACACATACATTTATTGGATAACCCAAATTTCAATTAACATGTCAGAGCTATAGTATTACAATCAATTTTATATTAACAATTTTGACGTACAATACCCAGAAGCAGAGGCAAACTATAGAGTCATATATGATTTTTAGAATCTAACGGGGAGGCACTTACTATAACGGATGTATGCAACGATGATCGTAGCATCGGCGACCGGGACCCAGTATCATCTCCAGTGTAGGAAAACGTTGGCGGGATATTGGCACTTCTCCACGGCTATGGGGCAGACGAGAGCTTCCGACATCTAACTCTCAGGAACCCAATCTAAAGTCCGTCTCCTTCTTTTTTTTGATTCCTTCCGTCCTTAGCGAAGCTGTTGTCCGTTTACAGGGGGGACATTCTAGCACGCCCCTCACTTTCATTGGGCAGTGGGCTGTTTCTCTTTCAGTGGTTCCTATCCCCAATTGGTCCTTTATTATACCGCCTGTGTCGCCTCTGTCCATAGGCTATGTAGTACCTCCCCCCCACATACGTTTATTTTGTAAAACAACTTTGATTCTTCTCCTCTGACGTTTTTACTGTGGGCCATAAAATAACGACCATCCATCTTGTAAAATATAAACTTCAGATCGCTATCACTGGCCACACCGACAGCTATTCTTCTATTTTTTTCTTGTTTTACAATCCTGTATTTACCCCTGCCTCTGCATCCTTTCTGATACATTCTTTATTGTCCACACACCGTGGGAATTACACCATTTTCCCTTCTACATTACCCATATTACTCGAATCATTCGGATTTTCGGTTGTCCGGATTCTCTATGGTCCCATTAGTCTGGATTAACGAGGTTTTACAGTGCCTTGAAACTCCTTTAGCCGACCACTCATATATTCGACGGTCAACCCGCAAAACGGCCACTCTTTTTCTCAACCATTACTGGTCGCCATTAAGAAATCGAGCCCTATTCGACGGCCGCCCCTCAAAACGGCCAGGTTTTTACCCGAAATATCACTGGTCGTCTTAGAGAAGTTTCGCTGTATATTATGACATATTAGGTTGGCCAAAAAGTATATTTTTAAGCAAGATGGCAAAAAATTTGCAAAAAATGCATAAACTATAAAAATATAAACAATTTTGTTATGTACAAATATAAAATAAAGGAATGAATGTTATAGTCAAATATTATTAATAACAGCTGCAAAATAATAATTTATAGAATTAGAAACAAAAATATAAATAAAAAATAAATCACTATAGTATTACAATACAATGAAGTAACAAAACATTGAGCATTATATGATTGAGGAGAGTAAATATCATATAAAAATTTTGCTGTGCATTCTATTATATAATATCTATTATTAAAGGAAAAAAGCAACTAATTTATTAACTGCGTATTTTTGAAATGGGATCGTGAAAAACATAATGCATCTATTAAAATGTCATTAAGCCGGGAATATATTTTTGTGCACAAATTATCTGTAGTTAAAATACGCTTTCTGCATTACGCTGTATGGTGGTACTGTTAATAATGAGGGATATACTAACTCTAAATATTTCCGTCGAAGTCTTTCCTCTTCTAGCATTTCGGTCTCTCGTCTGATGGTTTTGGATGAATCTATTTTTTGTATTACATTTGTATCGTTGTTTGTAGCAATTTTTTCATTTATCGGTATTGAAATAACAACCCGAGACGGAACAAAAATGAGACAGCAAATGATTTATGTTAGTACCGGCACATCAATGAAAAAAAATACGTACTTCAAATAACAGTAAATGGCGAATAATTTATGTCAAAACTTTTGATAAAAATATATTTATTATTTATGGTAATACCAAAATACCGGTGTTTATCTTTAGCAAATACCGGTTTTACGAAATTTCAAAATAGCTCGAAATACGGGTATTCGATATTGCAATCAATATTTACAGCCTACGGTGTGTGAACATGAGATCTTGTTAATAACTAATTTTGTTAATATTGTTTGTTAATAACTAATTTTGTTATTAACAAAGTTTGTTAATAACGGATTTTGTTAATAACTAATTTAAAGTAAAAGAGATAGTTTGAACGTTTTCTCTCCTTTCACCCCTGGCTTCTTGCTTGGAAAAGCGTTTCACTCCTTACGCTACCGCGGCTAAAGAAGTTTCTCTTCGACAATGTACCACATTCAGGGCCCTATTTAGAAAATTCTTGACTACAGACACAACTCGGGATGGGGGTCCCCTAACACTGATGGGGGCGTAAACTTTCCAAAATTGACACGCAAAAAAATAATCATGATTCCTTGTGAAAGTACCATTTTACCAAGAATTGGCTATTTGAAGCGTAGAAGCCTAGAACATTATCAAATAACAAAAAGCAATACAACATATTAACTTCATCATTAAAACACCAATGCAACCAGGAAAACTTATTAATCTACATATATAAAACAGTTTCGTAACTGACTGACTGATTGACTAACTGACTGACAGATAACGCACAGACCAAACCGCTGGACCTAAAGGGCTGAAATTTTTCATGGCTATTTTTCTTATAGTGTAGGGGTGTGCTCAGAGAGATTTTTGAAAAATTCTTTTTAGAATTTTTTAAAATTAAACTTTTAAGCTGTTTTTGTAACATCCTTTAAAGTTTGCATTTAAAATAATAATCCGAGGGTTACAAAATTTATATCGCGAGAAATATCCTAAAAATTCCTTTAAAATGAAATCTTTTTCCAATCTTTACCTCCATTTTCTGATTTTTGATAAACTTTTAAAGATTCATTTTTAGAATTTAATTTATTAAATGTTAATTTATTAAATGCAGTTTCTTTTCTTTTTGTGATACTTTAAACTAATTTTGCGTCACGTGCATAACAACGAAATAGACAAAAAAGTATTTTTTTTTCTTGCTAATGCAGCAGACGATTGGATATTATCCAAAAATATATTAATACAGTCAAAGAAATGTTCCTCAAACTGTACTATATTAACTGTGCTATATTCTTTAGTATGTTCTATTAGATTTCATTTGTATATTTTCTTCTACATTATTTTGTCTATAAAAATATCCGTTACGATTTTTTTATAAATATATATGTATATTTTTGGCATTAATTGCATACATTGACCGTTGTATTTAATTTGAATGTACTCCGTAGCGAAGTACGAGTTTTCAGCTAGTCCCTTATATACGCTATAACATACATATAATGAACTATACATATGATGAACCAATCAATCAATCAAACATGAAAGGATATATAAAAAAATGCTATTAAAAAGGTAAAATTTAAAAAAAAATTTTTAATTGGGAATTTTTTCTTTCTTTCCTTTAAGGGGATCCAGGACACAAAATTGTTCAAATTTTCGAAAAAAAAATTATTGCATTAAAAATTTCTGTGTTCTTTTAGGCTTAAAATGACGTTTAAATCATGATTTTATCTTAATTAGAACAGCAGAAATTATTACCTTTTTTTGCAATATTCTTATAGTAGCCAAGCGTTGTTTAAACCTCTAAGTGCGTTTTTCCCTATGAGGGGTTTTTTACCCCATTTCTCGTCTTTAAATTGTTATAAGTCAAGAACCGTTAAAGATAAATGGCTGAAACTTGGAACATGTCTTTTTCAACTATTTTACTTTAATTTTGATTCAGAAAATTTGAAAAAAAAAATTTACTTTTGAAAATATCATTTTTTTAAAATAAGTTACATCAATTTTTTTGTAATTTTTAATCTAAATATTTTTAGTTTTTTTTTAAATTAATATTTTAAAAAATGCTGAATCAAAATTAAAACTTATATATTTCTGTTTAATTAAATGAAAAAATTTTGAAATTCGACAAATAATATTCAGAGTTATAACAATTTTAAATTACCCCACTTTTTTTTTTTAATTTTAAAATTTTAAATTTTTTGAAAACATTTTGAGAAGTTTTATGATGTGATTTGGTTTGCAAATTATATGGTTAACCATCACAAAAAAATTCAAAATTTTAACTCAATAAATAATTTTTTTTTAAATGTGTCCCAGACCCCCTTAAAAATTCAAATTTTTGGAAGGCCTCCAACATTCAGGGACCCCTAGGCCCGGACCTAATGGAAAATCAGGGCTTGACCACATCTCAAGAGGTGGATATAAATAGCCAAAAATTGAAAACTTTGAAAGGGCGTAACACTTCTCATCTTTAGGTTCAGAAAGTAATGATGTATCAGTTGCTACTGCTGGTGGAACGTCTGTTGCAGACAGGGTCCTGTTTAAGGGGAGTGGTCACTTTTACGTACCGTTAAAAGTATCATTTTTAGACCATGTTCGATTGCATGTACTACTCATGATTTTTGCTTGATTTACATGAAATTTTTTGAGTAACTGCCTATAATACTGTTTATTATATATGCAATATTTCAAGGTAATTAAAAAAAGATTATTTTTTATGCATAAAAAGTGAATAATTTTTTTAAATAGAACATTTTGCAGTCAACTACTGTGCGCCTTCTTTCAAAATAAATTATTAAGGTACAGTAATAATTGTTTACTATATGTGACTACAATATTTCAAGCAACAATATCCACCAACAATATTATAAAATATATTTAAAAAAAATTAGTACATGATATTTTTAATTAGAAATTTCAAAAATGACTGAGTAAAAGCTTGTAAAAAAATTCTTAAAAAAAAATTAAAATATGTTAAGGCTAAAAAATGTTGGTGTATTTTGTTATCTGAAGTATTGTAATCACATATAGTTAACAATTATTACTGTGCGTTTATAATTTATTTTGACAGAATGCGCACAGTAGTTGACTGCAAAATGTTCGATTTAAAAAAAATATTCACTTTTTATGCATAAAAAATAATTTTATTTTTTTAATTACCTTGAAATATTGCATATATAATAAACAATATTATAGGCAGTTATTCAAGAAATTTCATGTAAATCAAGTAAAAAACATGAGTAGTACATATAATCGAACATAGGTCTAAAAATGATACTTTTAAAGGTACGTAAAAGTGACCACTCCCCTTAAGAAATCAACCGCTCAAAGTATCTACTCTGAAAGTTAAATCCAGTTGAAAGAAGTAGATATCAACTCCGTACTTAACCACGGCCGTGAAACTTAATCTGGAGAAAATCAAGATCGATTAAAAACATAAGTGAAAAAGACGACGAGAAAAAATTTACAAGAAGCGCACAGACAAAACAATTCAGCTGATTAGTTCTGCAATCGTGTTACTTAAGGCTGGTGTCACTCAGTTCAATGTTAACCTATGAAGACAATTTTTTTCGATGATTGTCGAATCGGATTGGAAGATTTTTTATCTAAAAAAAATCATACTGTGTAATAGAGGAAGAAATTTCTTCCCCGGGTGTCTATTTCAATCTTTAAAAGAAAAATCTAATAAAAAAAGGTAGCAAAGAACGGTCCATGGAAAGTTTTTCGCAATGTGAATGGAATTTTACACGGAGATTTAGAAATGATGGAGAAATGTATTTTTTTCATTACTTTAATGAAAACGAGATTAAGATGGCTGGGTCCCGTTCGTTGAGTGGGAAGTTAAAGAAATGCAAAAAGATAATAGAATTGAAAAAAAAAATTTCAGGTAGTCTCTTCTAATGAAACTACAGCGGGTTATTCACGTAGGATTACTTATCGTTGCTTACCTCTTTTGTATGTATATATGTATGTAAGTGTTATGTATTTATCTATTTTCTATCTATCTATATATCTATATATCTATCTATATATCTATATATCTATCTATATATCTATATATCTATCTATATATCTATATATCTATAATCTATCTATATATCTATATATCTATATATCTATCTATATATCTATCATCTATCTATATATATCTATATATCTATCTATCATCTATCTATCTATCCATCTATCTATCTATCTATCTATCTATCTATCTATCTATATATATATATATATATATATATATATATATATATATATATATGTATGTATGTATGTATGTATGTATGTATGTATGCATGCATGCATGTATGTCCAAATTTTGACGCCTTTTGGTACTTTTCTGTTTAACTGTTTACAGCTTGCCCAAGCGATACAGACTGGGTTTGGCACACTGCCAAAATTATACCTCGCGACGACGGACGGTTTTAGCTATCCAGAGGACCGTTATGGAGGAACGTAATCCTACGTTAAAAAAAAAGAAGGCGGAATTTTTACCGGGGTGGGGAAACTCCCGACATCGTTGTTCTTCGTTTCTTCACCCCCACTCTCTAATATATAGTTAATCTTTTCTTTTTTATCATCTCTGTTATACACTGAACGATCTTACAAAGACCTCCCCCCCCCCCCCAGTCCCTTAAGTAAAGTCCCTAGCGATCAGACCCGCAACCCATTTCTGGCGCAACCCTTGTTTAGTAAAACGCCGACATGCATTGTTCCGCACACACATGTACACCTCCATTTCTCACTGTCCGTAACGTTCGTTTCAATTAGAAATCCCTCCCCCCCCCCTCCGCGTGTATCGGGTTTGTGTTACTGCAGCATCACGTGACCGTCGTGTGGTATGGACAGTGTCTCCCGATACGGCCGCATCTCCATCACAGTGGGCAGGTAGAGAGGAGAGAAGATTCGTTTTCCCGCCCGTCTCCCTGGCAACCGGGGAGATGTGACGTCGCCGAGCGGACCTTTCAATTAACGGCCAGCGGACGGGGAGGGCGCAAATGGACCCAGAAAGTGCGCGCCACTCACACACACACAAACACACCTGGACTCGGTTGGGCATTCATCTTGATAGCGCGACGCGCGGGAGATCTGCTCTTCTGCCTCCATTTCGGAGGATCTCTATATTTAACCTTTTCCTTAAGGGGTGGGATAGCATGTATACAAAGAATACGGACCCAAGAATATATATATATATATATATATATATATATATATATATATATATATATATATATATATATATGCGGTACGTATGTAATTTTGACCTCCGGTGGCGTAGTGGTAAAAAGCTTCAAGATTCCCCACCACACGTCCAGGGTTCGATCCTGCTACTGGGCAAGGTCGACTCAATGCCCAGTCGCAGGACTGGGCATTGAGTAGGTCGATAAAATGACCACAAAGAATGCTTGACCCAGACATATGCTGTATGGCACCCCAAGTCCACGGTCAAGAAAGCGGAGAGGGGCACCACCAGCCTTGGTCCACAGCGGACTGTTGTGCCATGAGTTTTGTTTTTTATATAATAAGAGCTATATATCTATAATAGAAACGATCTTTTTTTGTTACCTGATTGTCAAATTCTGTGTTTCGAAGTTGCCGATTTATAACTTAAGGTCCTTAGTACGCCTATCTATCATATGATATTATAAAGGAAAATAATTCGATAGGGAATTTGAAAAATAAGAATTACCTGTATTAATTTAAAAAAATTTAAAGATGTTTAGAAACTGAAGGTAGTCTGTGAGAAAAATAATTACCGACAGATTTATTTTTTCAATTTTTTTCCCTTTTATGCAAAGACAAGTTTTCTAGATAAATTGTTTTCGGGACTGATAAAAATTTATTTATGAATGGGGGGGCACGTACCCCCCCCCCCAACTTAACTTGAAATAAATTAAAACGTTAACAGAAGTTCAGTTAAAATCGGTAAATTGTAGAAAACTTTTATGAATGTTGGTTTTTCCCCTCTTTTTCAAACTGTGAAACTGAAGATTCCAACCATGTCTGTAGCCTTAACATAGTTTTTAACAATGATATGATCCATAATAAAAGTTCGATGCTATATTTTTTTTTCATTTTATTTATATTATATTTATTTTTCTTATTGTATAAATTCTGAATACTACTCAAACATAATTCTATAATTATTCAATTTAAAAAGAATCATAATATTTCATACTTTTAGGAGCGGCCCGGCAGTCAATGCATGGAGGAGGACCCTAAATGAATTCAATTCGTGCCCCCCCCCCCAGAAAAAAAAAGTTAGGAGCACGCTACGCCTATGGGTGCACGCACAGACAGTACGGCCTTTTAACAGTGTTTATCGTATATGGCAATGTAATCATGATAGTAACATGAAGTTTGTGTTATTTTATCCTGTATAGTATGTTTGAAGCGAAGAAAATAAGAAATTTTGAGAATTTTTTGAGCCGGGCATAGATGATATACGAGAACACAGATGTAGTAAATGAATAGTTAAAATATAGGTCGGATACACCAAGTGACAGTACTGCAGGTTTATATCGTATACTAGCTGAAAACCAGTACTTCGCTACGGAGTACATTCAAATTAAATACAACGGTCAATGTATGCAATTAATGCAAATATATATATATATATATATATATATATATATATATATATATATATATATATATATATATTTATAAAGAAATCGTAACGGATATTGTTATAGACAAAATAATGTAGAAAAAAACATTCAAATTAAATCTAATAGAACATACTAAAGAATATAGTACAGTTAATATAGTACAGTTTGAGGGACATAACTTTTACTGTATTTAATATTTTTTCGGATAATGTCTAATCGTCTGCCGCATTAGAAAAAAAAATTAGAAAGAAGAAAAAAAAATTTTTTTTGTAAATTTATTTCGTTGTTATGCACGTGACGATAAATTAATTTAAAGTATCACGAAAAGAAAAGAAACCACGTGATCAGCATTTAATAAATTAAATTCTAAAAATTAATCTTTAAAAATTCACCAAAAATCAGAAAATGGCGGTAAAGATTCGAAAAAGATTTCATTTTAAAGGACTTTTTAGGATATTTCACGTGATTTAAATTTTATAACCCTCCAATTATTATTTTAAATGCAAACTTTAAACAATTTTTCAAAAACAGCTTAAAAATTTAATTTAAAAAAATCTAAGAAGAAATTTTCAAAAATCTCTCTTAGTGCACCCCTACACTATAAGAAGAATCGCCATGCAGAATTTCAGCCCTTTAGGTCCAGCGGTTTGGTCTGTGCGTTGTCTGTCAGTCAATCAGTCAGTTACGGAACTGTTTTATATATATACTAGCTGAAAACCCGCGCTTCGCTACGGAGTACATTCAAATTAAATACAACGGTCAACGTATGCAATTAATGCCAAAAAAATAAATATATATATTTATAATAAATGCGACGATCAATGTATACAATTGATGTAAAATAAATATATATATATATATTTATAATAAAATCGTAAGGGATATTTATTTTTTTTTGATAATATCCAATCGTCTGCTGCATTAGAAAGAAAAAAAATATTTTTTGTCTATTTAGTTGTTATGCACGTGACGATAAATTTATTTAAATTATCAGAAAAAGAAATCACGTGATCAGCATTTAATAAATGAAATTCTAAAAATTAATCTTTAAAAATTCACCAAAAATCAGAAAATGGAGGTAAAGATTCGAAAAAGATCTCATTTTAAAGGAATTTTTATGATCTTTCTCGTGATATAAATTTTATAACCCTCAATGTATTATTTTAAATGCAAACGTAAAAAATTTTTAAAAAACAGCTTAAAAATTTAATTTAAAAAAATCTAAGAAGAATTTTTGAAAAATCTTTCTTAGTGCACCCCTACACTATTCGAAGAATCGCCATGCAAAATTTCAGCCCTTTAGGTCCAGCGGTTTGGTCTGTGCGTTGTCTGTCAGTCAAGCAGTCAGTAACGGAACTGTTTTATATATATATAGATATTCTTTATGAATTTTTCGCCAAAAATGTATTATTCTAATACAGTACGTGACGTCGGAATGGCTATAGTTCTCGCCAACTGTCTTATTTGTTTATCGCAAAAAATGAATAAAAAATAATATATAAATAAAAATAAATCTGTGCTTTTTAGGATAGAACCTCCGACTCAGTGTACATGTGAAAATAAAAAATAAAAAAACCTTGTTTGTAACACCCTCTCTGTGCAATTTGCGACAAACATCCGTTAGGTCTACGCGACAACACCCCCTTTCATCGCCCCCCGCGCGACCTATTTATATATCGCTCTTCACGCGGGAAATCAGCGAAAAATGATTGGCCCGAACAGCGGAGAGCATCTGGCGGGAAAAGAAAACGATTACGATGAAGTCGGGGAAAAACGGTCGGGGGAGAAGAATGGAGGAGTGCCGTGCCAAAGAAGACAATTAAGATAGACGTGCAGAAGTGGTGGCAACAAGTGGCCCATTTGGGATGCTAAGATGACAGCGAAGAGATGCCGGGGGTGGGGTGGGGTGGTAAAAAGAGGTTGCCAGATTTTCGGAGCCCGTTTAAAAGTCCATTTCGCCTCCGATGATCTATGTTCCGAAATTTTCGAATGTTTCGCTTATGTTTTCGGTAGAGCAGCATGCATTTTCTTTATTCTTCCTGTGAGCTGCTTTTTTCTTCTTTTTTTTTCAAAATCGCGTTTTATATTGCATGGAGTGAAAGTATATCTGAATTTGTTTACAGAGTAATTTAATAGATTCTATTCGCTAAAGTGATGCTTGTTTATGATAGGTCTTGTTTTCGAATGTATATTTGTTCGCGATTTTGATCAAATGGCGTACTTATCCGTTGTATCGCTCAGCTGGTTAAGGAATTTATTAAGCGCTGGAGTATCGCTAACGATACATTACGGCTCTCACGATGGTCATCTGTCACTATTCTTGAATTCCTTCCTCTTGTGAATTTCCTACAGATTTTACCTTTAACGCCTAAGGCCGTCTGCACACGGAGCAACTCAAAAGAAACTGATAACTGACTCAAATCACGAACCAGTCCGTGATGAGTCGTAACCTATGTAATTGAATGGAGCCACGCACACGGCGCAACTGTTTACAAACCCGCCGATGAGTCGTAACCTATGTAATTGAATGGAGCCACGCACACGGCGCAACTGTTTACAAACCCGCCCGACGGGTTTGTAAACAGTTGCGCCGTGTGCGTGGCTCCATTCAATTACATAGGTTACGACTCATCACGGACTGGTTCGTGATTTGAGTCAGTTATCAGTTTCTTTTGAGTTCCACCGTGTGCAGACGGCCATAGACTATCTACGACTTACCCCTAATCGGCAAAAATCTAATGGGTAGACCCTCCCAACTCGTATGCTGGTTTGTAGGAATCCGTCCTTCAATTTTGGTTAAATTGCTTTTTGAGAATTACTCTTAACCTTTAGCTTACGGGGCCCATTTTTCCGATACCCTCTATAGACCGTTCGAAATTTCATACCCCCTTCGTAAGAATGCCCATTAAGGGCGTTATATATATAATTAATATATATATATATATATATATATATATATATATATATATATATGTATAAATATATATGTACATATCTCTCTCTCTCTCTCTCGCTCTATATATATATATATATATATATATATATATATTCTCGGGCCCGTAGTCTTGGGATACATGCTATCCCACCCCGTAAGGAAAAGGTTAAGACTGCTATGTACTAAGAAAAATGTCGTATTTCACTTTTCCTCTTCTTGCAGACTCTTGTGTTGGGAGGAGTCCAGTTGACAGTTCGAGAATTCCACCCCCCTTAGGATTGACATTTTGAGGGATTGTAGTGGCTCTCTCTCTATAGGGGGGGGGGGGGTTAAGCGCTGCCCCCAAATTTTTTATTTAAAATATATTTTTGTCAACTATTTACAGGTACATAAATGCTGATAATCAAATAAATTTGGTATTGTCAGATAGCCTGAACTTTTATGCAAAGCTCTACAGGATTCATTTTATAAATTTCGTCCATCGAAGGAATTTATGAGCGTTTAAAACACACTATACCAGATTTTCCCCCGAAAAATTTAAATTTAAAAATATTAATTGCATTTTAAAAAAATGCACACAAATGTAAAATTTCTTTCTCTATGACGGAGTAGAATTGTTTTAAAAAAATCTTTCAATCCAAATCGGCAATCCGTGGACAAATTTTCTCCATGGGTTAACATTGAGGTGAGCGAATCCAATGGAGTTAGTACATAGCAGCCTTAAATACTATTTGTTAAAACAAACTAAAAAAAACATCCAAATTTTCTGAACTCCCGAAGCAATTACCAAGACATTAGCACCAAACTTTGCCACTCTTCTGGCATGGTCTTCTCAACCTTTGCTCTTTTTTTTTCTGTACTTATCTGCTTTCGATGTCAGCAGTTACAGTGCAGTAAAGATTCTACTTAAACATTATCTTGGTCTATCAAATTTCTTTAGAAAAATCTTTAAAAGTCTAACAGATGTCCTTCAAAAATTTTACTCAGCTATTACGATCTTCCTCCAGATTTTATTTGAATATTTTATTGAATTTGAGTGATTATCCTGTTAAACATTGTCAGCTTCTGGAAGGACTAACTTTCCAAAGCAATGTACCTAAATCTTGAGGAAGGCCCGCTAAGATTTTATCCTGTAGGAAAGATCTTCCTCTAGACTACATTTAGCAAATCGCTGCGTTTTGGGAGATACTCCTGTTAAACGCAGAATCCAAAGAATTGCCCACGAAAACTCTTGGGGCAAGGTACTCAGGCCCTGATTTTCCATTAGGCCTGGTAGGCCCGGGCCTAGGGGCCCCCCAATGTTGGGGGCCCCCCAAAATTTTAATTTAAAAAAAAAAGAAAAAATTCCCAATTCAATTTTTTTTTAATTTTACCTTTTTTAATAGCAATTTTTTTTCTTATATATCCTTTCAAATTTGATTCATTGATTGATTGGTTCATCATATGTATAGTTATATGTATAGTTCATCATATGGATGTTATAGTGTGTATAAGGGATTCATAAGTTTTTCTGGTTGCATTGTATTGGTGTTTTAATGATGAAGTTAATATGTTGTTTTGCTTTTTGTTATTTGATAATGCTCTAGGCTTACATGCTTCAAATAGCCAATTCTTGGTAAAATGGTGCTTTTACAATCATTCATGATTATTATTTTTTTTTGTGTGTGTCAATTTTGGAAATTTTATGCCCACATCAGTGTTAGGGGGCCCCCATCCCGAGTTGTGCCTATAGTCAAGAATTTTCTAAATCGGGCCCTGAAGGTACTTAAACCTTGTGGAGGGCCTGTCAAGATTCTCCCCTCCTGGTATGAAAATCTTTCTTTAAACTGTGCTAAAAACTGCCACGTTGCATTTTGGAGGATAATCCTAATTCAACGTGGTCTTTCAAGAATTGACAAACTCTTGAAGCAATGTGCCAAAATCTCAGGAGACCTGTCAAGATTTTCCAGCTATGAAGATCTTCTAGGCTATGCTGGAACTGCTTCGTTGCATTTGGGGCGATGAAACTGTTAAGAGCGGTCTCATGAGAATTGTCTTACAAAACTCCTGAAACAATGTGCCGAAATCTTGAGGAGGGTCTGCCAAGATTCTCCTGCTAGGAAGATCTCTAGACTATGCTACGATTGCCTCGCTGCGTTTTAGGGGATAATCCTGTTAAACGTGGTTAGTTGCCTACCAAAACTCTGGAAGCAATGCACCAATATCTAGAGGAAGTCCTTCAAAGATTCTGCTGTGTTGTGAAAATGTTCATCTAGATTTTGTTAATATAACTTGATTTATCTCTTAATTTATTAAGTTCGGGAAAAAGTTCGCCAAGCAGGCGATAGGGGCGATCGCCTTTCAAACCTCTCCTCCCCAAGGAGGCGCTGAAAGAAATCTTTCTTCTCCCCTTCCTCTTCGTTTTCTTCTCCATCCTCTTGAGGGTGACAAACGGGTTTTTGAGGGCCTTCCCCTCTCTCTCAACCCCGCCCGCTCTCGTAGAGGGTGGAGGACTGTTTATCTCCGTTCATTTTTCAGCTCCCTTTGAAAGATAGCATTGAAAGAGTTTAATTGGATGGTGCGGTAAGAAGTTTTAATTTAAAAAGGCCTGCGCATGACTTGATGAACGGCGACGTCGGATCATTAAGTTTGGGAAGTTCATGTTAGGCTGGTTAGGTTGTTGAAGTTAAGTTAATTTCATTCATGTATTTAGGACCACGAGGGCTGATACTCAACGGTGGATTTATGACCCTTGAAGCTTTGGCAGAACTGCAAGTAAATGACCTGACTTGTACAGATTGCATGCTTGAAGACAGCAATTGGGCTGAGGGGTTATAAATTGCCTTTGTCCTACTACACTGACTGAAAGCAGACAAGCGATATGATTATGTTTCGTTAGTTTAGTTCAGGACATCGAACTTGGCTAACGTTAAATCATCAAGCAACTAAGAAGAAAAACACATGAATACGCTTAATTGGTGCTGCCAGTTTTTGGTGAACGGCAGGATCTATCCGCTTGCATAATTTGCCCTTTTGTGACGTCAGCAGCCCATGCCTCATTTCGTAATGTTAGGCGGGAAATTTTTTAAGGTATGCGAGTAAAATATCGCAGGTATTCGGCACCCTGTGTCGTCTGCCATTATTTGTCATTTCTGGTGACTGCAAGTTAATTTCGATATTTTGCCCTGGAAATGGCGATTCGTTTTACGAAGACTTAATTAAATATTTCAATCTATACGTGGTATTCGGCCAGACGGTAACCGAATGGCTACAGAGGCTGTTCGCACATTTTTTAGACGATTTTGGTAAGCGGTAATAAAAAATCGTTTCCTGCAAAAGAAATAATTGCAATTGTACTATGTTTTTAAAAGTCAAAATTATCGTCTAGGGCTTGAAAGTTTTGTTTTTATTCAAAATGGAGTTTTTAACAAAGCAGTGGTTCGAAGGCTACATTTATGCTCTTTCCAAAGAGAAATATGCATACTCCGTTATCCAAAAACGATGTGAGAGTCATGGTTTTGTGATATCTAAAGCGTCGATAGGTAATATCGTCAACAAGAAAGGAAAAAAACATCAAATTGGAGCCTCAAGTGGGAAAAAAATTCCAAACAAGTATCCAAGGAAAAAACGGACATCTTCGACTATTGCAAAGGTACGTTGTTTAATGTTAAAAGAAAATCCCCCTAGTCAAAGGACAGTTGAAAAATCATTAAAATGCTCGGTGCCCACTGTAAACAAAATGATAAACGTTGATTTAAATCTTAAGAAAGCGAAAAAACGCAATGTGCATCGTCTTCTTCCAAATCACATCGCTGAACGCAGGACACGCTGCAGAATTCTATATGAGAAACACTTATCCAAAGAAAAATGGAAAACAATTGTCACAATAGATGAATCAAGGGTGCATTTAAATGATTGCAACAAAAAAAGAGCCATTTATTATCATAAAAGGGGAGAAAAAAATTAAGTACATGGTTCAAAGAATCGAAATAAAGTTTTTCTAAGGGATTCATGATTGTTGCTGGTTTTTCTTATAATGGCAAGTTAAAAATAAAGAGTGGAAAAAAAATGTCAAGATTAACTCCAAGTACTATCAGGAACATATTTTATCGCCAATTTTTCTGAATGAAATACCATCGCTTTACCCACAGTGCCATCAATCTGTGAGACTCCACCAGGACAAAGCTAGCAGTCACACATCAAAATCCACTGTAAATTTCCTAAAAGAAATGGAACAAAAAACTGGTATCAAGGCCATACCCTTCACTGATATCCCTACTAAATCTCCCGATGTATCACCTATGGATTTTTGTGCTTTCGGACTTTAAAAATCAGCATTATCCAAGCGTCGTCCCAAAACCCTTACAGGACTCTGGAAAGCTGTTCAGGAGGAATGGGATAGAATACCTCTTCTGACACTTCAAAAGGCATTATTATCCTGGAAATTGCGATGTCGAAAGATAGTTCAGAATAAGGGATGTCAAATAGAACATTTAAAACACAAGAATTTTATGTAATTTAGTTTTGTGAATACAATATACATCGTCTAAAAAATATGTGAACAGCCTCTGTAGTGTGCTGGTCTAACGTAGAAACCCGATTCTGAGGGTCCAATTTCCGCGGCATGTCATATATTTCTTCATTTAATCATTTAATATAGTCACCATAATTCATCGTTAAATTTTACATGGGAAATGGAGGGTTCATTTTAAATTTCAGTGCATAGAGAGATATCCCACCTTCCATGACAAAATATTTATCATGAAAATCAGCGCTAACTCGGTGACTCTGAGGTGTTGTAAATCGAAGATAAAGGAATAGAAGCACTCGGGTAATTTTGAACGATGGCAATTCGCTCATCCTAAAATGTTAGAGGGAAAAACGCTTTTCCTTGGACACAAGAAAGCTAGTTCACAGAGAGAAGAAGAATTAGTTCTGACTCTTCATTTATGGATATGAACCTTAGGTATAAGAGAACCTCGTAAGCTTGAGTGACTACAGCAGTTTGGAATCGGCTCTAAGCTTTAGTCCCGAGCAGCGTACTCTTTATTTAGCTCACGCGTTGATAAAGGTAACTGTTAGGCTGTAAAACCATCCAATCCTGTTATTTATTATTCAAATGGGCAGTGGTGCGCAAACTTTTTTCGACTGAGACCGACTTTCTTTAACCTTTTCCTTACGGGGAAGGGATAGTATGTATCTCAAGAATGAATATATATATATATATATATATATATATATAGATATATATATATATATATATATATATATATATATATATATATATATATATATACATATATATATATATATATATATGTATATATATATATATATATATATATATATATATATATACATATACATATATATATATTTATGTGTATATATATATATGTATATATATATATATATAGATATATATATATATATATATATATATATATATATATATATATATACATATATATATACATATATATATACATATATATATACATATATATGTATACATATATATATATATATATACATATACATATATATATATATATATGTATATATATATATATATATATATATATATATATATAAATATATATATGTATATATATATAAATATATATATATATATATATATATATATATATATATATATATATATATATATATATATATGTATGTGTGTGTGTGTGTGTGTGTGTATATATATATATTCATTCTTGGGATACATGCTATCCCACCCCGTAAGGAAAAGGTTAAATAAAAAACAACTAGACCTCGAATGAAAATATTTTGGTAGAAACACAATTTTATAAAAAAAAAATCAAGAAAATGTTAACAAAAAAAAAGGAAAAAATAAAGAAAACTGCCCATTTTGGGGATATATGTACTGTACATAATAACAATAAAAAAAATGTCTTGTTTACCACCTGCACTTTTTTTTAGTAAAACTGTCTGACACCTTATATAACAATATCATATCTTTTTTTAACATGCAAAAAATATAAATAAAAATATTAAAAATATATTAATTGTAGAAAATAATTGAAAATAATTACAGAAAATTATTAATAATTATAGAAAACTGAAATCATTTTTTAATTGTATCATTCAATATGAAAAACCACCTACACTTGTTTTTAGTAAAACTGTCTGACACCTTATATAACAATATCATACCTTTTTTTAACATGCAAAAAATATAAATAAAAATATTAAAAATATATTAATTGTACAAAATAATTACAGAAAATTATTAATAATTATAGAAAACTGAAAGCATTTTTTAATTGTATCATTCAATATGAAAAACCACCTACACTTGTTTTTAGTAAAACTGTCTGACACCTTATATAACAATATCATACCTTTTTTTAACATGCAAAAAATATAAATAAAAATATTAAAAATATATTAATTGTAGAAAATAATTACAGAAAATTATTAATAATTATAGAAAACTGAAAGCATTTTTTAATTGTATCATTCAATATGAAAAACCACCTACACTTGTTTTTAGTAAAACTGTCTGACACCTTATATAACAATATCATACCTTTTTTTAACATGCAAAAAATATAAATAAAAATATTAAAAATATATTAATTGTAGAAAATAATTACAGAAAATTATTAATAATTATAGAAAACTGAAAGCATTTTTTAATTGTATCATTCAATATGAAAAACCACCTACACTTGTTTTTAGTAAAACTGTCTGACACCTTATATAACAATATCATACCTTTTTTTAACATGCAAAAAATATAAATAAAAATATTAAAAATATATTAATTGTAGAAAATAATTACAGAAAATTATTAATAATTATAGAAAACTGAAAGCATTTTTTAATTGTATCATTCAATATGAAAAACCACCTACACTTGTTTTTAGTAAAACTGTCTGACACCTTATATAACAATATCATACCTTTTTTAACATGCAAAAAATATAAATAAAAATATTAAAAATATATTAATTGTAGAAAATAATTACAGAAAATTATCAATAATTATAGAAAACTGAAAGCATTTTTTAATTGTATCATTCAATATGAAAAACCACCTACACTTGTTTTTAGTAAAACTGTCTGACACCTTATATAACAATATCATACCTTTTTTAACATGCAAAAAATATAAATAAAAATATTAAAAATATATTAATTGTAGAAAATAATTACAGAAAATTATCAATAATTATAGAAAACTGAAAGCATTTTTTAATTGTATCATTCAATATGAAAAACCACCTACACTTGTTTTTAGTAAAACTGTCTGACACCTTATATAACAATATCATACCTTTTTTTAACATGCAAAAAATATAAATAAAAATATTAAAAATATATTAATTGTAGAAAATAATTACAGAAAATTATCAATAATTATAGAAAACTGAAAGCATTTTTTAATTGTATCATTCAATATGAAAAACCACCTACACTTGTTTTTAGTAAAACTGTCTGACACCTTATATAACAATATCATACCTTTTTTTAACATGCAAAAAATATAAATAAAATATTAAAAATATATTAATTGTACAAAATAATTACAGAAAATTATTAATAATTATAGAAAACTGAAAGCATTTTTTAATTGTATCATTCAATATGAAAAACCACCTACACTTGTTTTTAGTAAAACTGTCTGACACCTTATATAACAATATCATACCTTTTTTTAACATGCAAAAAATATAAATAAAAATATTAAAATATATTAATTGTAGAAAATAATTACAGAAAATTATCAATAATTATAGAAAACTGAAAGCATTTTTTAATTGTATCATTCAATATGAAAAACCACCTACACTTGTTTTTAGTAAAACTGTCTGACACCTTATATAACAATATCATACCTTTTTTTAACATGCAAAAAATATAAATAAAAATATTAAAAATATATTAATTGTAGAAATAATTACAGAAAATTATCAATAATTATAGAAAACTGAAAGCATTTTTTAATTGTATCATTCAATATGAAAAACCACCTACACTTGTTTTTAGTAAAACTGTCTGACACCTTATATAACAATATCATACCTTTTTTAACATGCAAAAAATATAAATAAAAATATTAAAAATATATTAATTGTAGAAAATAATTACAGAAAATTATCAATAATTATAGAAAACTGAAAGCATTTTTTAATTGTATCATTCAATATGAAAAACCACCTACACTTGTTTTTAGTAAAACTGTCTGACACCTTATATAACAATATCATACCTTTTTTTAACATGCAAAAAATATAAATAAAAATATTAAAAATATATTAATTGTAGAAAATAATTACAGAAAATTATCAATAATTATAGAAAACTGAAAGCATTTTTTAATTGTATCATTCAATATGAAAAACCACCTACACTTGTTTTTAGTAAAACTGTCTGACACCTTATATAACAATATCATACCTTTTTTTAACATGCAAAAAATATAAATAAAAATATTAAAAATATATTAATTGTAGAAAATAATTACAGAAAATTATCAATAATTATAGAAAACTGAAAGCATTTTTTAATTGTATCATTCAATATGAAAAACCACCTACACTTGTTTTTAGTAAAACTGTCTGACACCTTATATAACAATATCATACCTTTTTTTAACATGCAAAAAATATAAATAAAAATATTAAAAATATATTAATTGTAGAAAATAATTACAGAAAATTATCAATAATTATAGAAAACTGAAAGCATTTTTTAATTGTATCATTCAATATGAAAAACCACCTACACTTGTTTTTAGTAAAACTGTCTGACACCTTATATAACAATATCATACCTTTTTTTAACATGCAAAAAATATAAATAAAAATATTAAAAATATATTAATTGTAGAAAATAATTACAGAAAATTATCAATAATTATAGAAAACTGAAAGCATTTTTTAATTGTATCATTCAATATGAAAAACCACCTACACTTGTTTTTAGTAAAACTGTCTGACACCTTATATAACAATATCATACCTTTTTTTAACATGCAAAAAATATAAATAAAAATATTAAAAATATATTAATTGTAGAAATAATTACAGAAAATTATCAATAATTATAGAAAACTGAAAGCATTTTTTAATTGTATCATTCAATATGAAAAACCACCTACACTTGTTTTTAGTAAAACTGTCTGACACCTTATATAACAATATCATACCTTTTTTTAACATGCAAAAAATATAAATAAAAATATTAAAAATATATTAATTGTAGAAAATAATTACAGAAAATTATCAATAATTATAGAAAACTGAAAGCATTTTTTAATTGTATCATTCAATATGAAAAACCACCTACACTTGTTTTTAGTAAAACTGTCTGACACCTTATATAACAATATCATACCTTTTTTTAACATGCAAAAAATATAAATAAAAATATTAAAAATATATTAATTGTAGAAAATAATTACAGAAAATTATCAATAATTATAGAAAACTGAAAGCATTTTTTAATTGTATCATTCAATATGAAAAACCACCTACACTTGTTTTTAGTAAAACTGTCTGACACCTTATATAACAATATCATACCTTTTTTTAACATGCAAAAAATATAAATAAAAATATTAAAAATATATTAATTGTAGAAAATAATTACAGAAAATTATCAATAATTATAGAAAACTGAAAGCATTTTTTAATTGTATCATTCAATATGAAAAGCTTACTTCAAACTATCTGCAACCCATCCAATTTTTTCCCCGACCCTCCCAGTGGGTTCAATACAATCCAATCACAATCAATATTACAATCAAAAAGATTTGCTCAAATAAAGGTCCACGGTCCCCTGTTGTTGTTTCCAATCCCCTTGGTGTAGGAAAGCCTACACCAAGTCCAAAGGGCCTAGGTCCTCAAATCCCAGGTCCTTGGGGAAGGGTAGTAAGCAGCTCACTTTAAGGCGAGGTATCATTAGGACTGAAGTCAGACGTGACTTCGAAGAACATCGGTCCCGTAATTTTGAACCGAGTCAAGTGACGAGACCGGAACACTTGACCCCGCACCTCCAGAGGTAAATTTGAGAACTTGGAGGACATTGCAGCTACGACATATTCCACGGTCCCCTTAATTTCATGTTGAAAAAAAAATTGAAAAGAAATTAAAATTCCAAGAAAGTTGCCCCGAGTTTCTAAGCTCATTCCAGGGGGTGCCGCAAACATAAAAAGGTTGCGAGTCCCTTCAGGAGTAGTTGTCAGGCTCGCACAATATGGTGGAGCTAGGCTCATCCTTAATTTAATGAAGGCGGTACAGATGTGACTATTTTTTAAATGAATCGGACAAACCGTTGAACATACAATGGTGTGGTGCCCACGTCCCTAAGTGGGAAAAGGGTCATTCCTAAAGAAGATCGATAGATCATTATAACTCGTTAGGAAAAAATCATCAGCGCAAAAAGAGGAGAGGCAAGTCCTCGGGGAGCCGAGCTGACAAAAGGAACCGCAGACATCGGAAGTGGCCAGGTGTGACGAAAAGCTGTGAGGGTTCTTGAATCACATATGAGGCAATGGAACTTTCGAGATGTCTCTAGAACTTTACGAAGAAAAAGGTATAAATGAACGAACGACTATTAGACAGGGATTTTCTGACTGGACCTAGATGAGGTATGGAGGTACTGAGAGGGAGCGGGAAATGGAACAGACGTGAAGTCTCGATTGGACTGTAATTATGAACCCCTCTCTCACTAATCGATCTTTGGAACAAACTCATGTACATTATTATTATTATTATTATTATTATTATTATTATTATTTTTTTATATATTATATTAAACGAGACGTAAATAGAGCATTTTTTCGTGTCTACATTAATATTACGAATTACTTATACATCAGATTACAGCGATCGGGTTTACATCAGTGTATGTGTCTGATGCGGAGGGAAAAATGAAAGGGAATAACTGACATCCTCAGACCTGTTACAGAATGTCAGCTTTTGTCATGTAAGGCCCGTTCATGGATGCTGAAAAGACCCATTATTTTTCCTCAGTCAGTGATGAACGGACCTCGCGGTTGCCTTTCGGTCAGCGACTGATGACTTTCCACCGGTGACCTAATGGCCAATATACCGGGGGGGGACAATTTTCGCCCTTTCCCATCGCAATTTCCCACACTCCTCAGATATAAGGAAAGCGCTCGCTTCCATTTTAATTCCAAGTAAAAGTTATGTGCGTTACTTTATCGGCCTAGGAAATCAAAGTCCTGGCAAATCCCAACTTCCAATTATGCTCACTTCGCAGAAATCATTTTCCTGATTCCGCAGCAACCCCCCTCCTCCCCTCGTCCCCCCTCCGCCCGGCGAAAAGAGTTCAGTCCGCCTAAAGTGCTAAATTACTCCTCGGTTGCTCTGGTCAGTATCTTCATAAATTTTCCCCAGAGCGCGCGCCCCTGTATTCAATTACAGGGGCGCACGTAACCCGCTCTCTCCTAATCTGCGCCACTCCGGATGACACGCCACTGATGGATGATGGCCCCGTGATTGGTTGGAAAAGGGGGGGGGGGCAGGGGGGGGTGTCGTCCGCTCTGTTGCCAGATCAAACATTGGGGGCCGCAGCTACAATCTCGGGAGCCAAGGAAATCGGGTAGATAAAGTTTTACGGTATCGCTGTTTCGATCGGAAATCGGTTCAGCGAAAAGGGGGTTGTTCGATCGTTCAAAATGAAAGCCGGGGGTGACCGAGGGAGGAAGTGGGGAGGAACTGCAGGTTGCTTCTCTCTCTGTGTGTGTGATGGAAGGGTCGCTGCTCTCCGTGAAGGTGCATTGTTCAGCACACTGTAAGAAATGTTGCCAAGGTTTATTGTGGGCCGTCTGCTGATAGTCCAGAGTCTGGCGTCGTTGGATACCGAATATTCGCGCTAACGTCATAAGAAATTCATCTTAATGCTCCTGTGTACTAACCCTATCGGATTCGCTCACCTCCGTGTTAACCTATGGAGAAAACGTGTCTACTATTTACGGCTACGTAAATGCTGACAATCTAATAAAAATGGTATTTTCAAATAGCCCGAACTTCCCCATACCCTGCAACAGGATTCATTTTATATGTTGCGTCCACCAAAGTAATTTATGCGTGCTTAAAACACATTAGACCTGGTTTTTCCCCGACAAATTTAAATTTTAAAATATTATTTGCTTTAAAAAAAAAAAAAACGAAAAATGTCCCAAGGTATAAAATTTTTTTCTCTATTACGAAGTACAATTTTTAAAAAAAATCTTTCAATCCAAGTCTGCCACCTTTGGACACATTTTCGCCATGGGTGAGCATTGAGGTGAGTGAATCCAATAGGGTTAGTACATAGAAGCCATAACGGACAGGTAGGGTTCTGTCTTACTTCTCAGCTTCAAATTAATAGACTTTTTTCCCCGATGCGACAGACAGATTCTTGAACAATATCCTTACCGCCATAGTACACCGCAGTTTTGCTATCCATTTTATTATGGGGGCACCATATAGGCGGACTAGCATTACCCCCCTACGGCACAGACGAAGGCTTTTAGTGACGCAACGCCGGGATTCGATCCGAGCACCCATAGCACCGAAAACCAGCGCGTTGTACCACCGGGTAGCCACAAGCCCTCAAATTATTAGACTACTTGGCAACATTTTTATTAAAATACTTGAATCAGAAATTGACAAAAATGTGTCATCGATCCTGAAATATTTCAACCCGAGTCCGACGCCGCCTTCACCGCTAAACTGTCCCGGCGTTTTGGGGAAGTCTAATTTCCTTTAGTCCTGAAACAGTGTCTACGGTTGTAAACCCGTACAGGTGTGAATACAGGTCTTTGGAATCTCCTTTAACCCTTCAGCGAGCGCGCCAATTTTTGAAACACCAGCAGGCGCGCGTGGCACAAAGTGCAACGTCTCTTTCAGCCTTCATTATTTCTTTTGTAATGCACTTTTATTTTTTCAAATTGAAAATAATAATTCTGCGTTTTATGAAAAGATATAAAATGTTGATAATCTATATATATAAAACAGTTCCGTGACTGACTCATTCATTCACTGACTGACTGACTGACTGACATACAACGCACAGACCAAACCGCTGGACCTAAAGGGCTGAAATTTTGCATGGCGATTCTTCTAATAGTGTAGGGGTGCACTAAGAAAGATTTTTCAAGAATTCTTCTTAGATTTTTTTAAATTAAATTTTTAAGCTGTTTTTTAAACTTTTTTTACGTTTGCATTTAAAATAATACATTGAGGGTTATAAAATTTATATCACGAGAAAGATCATAAAAATTCCTTCAAATGAAAGCTTTTTTCGAATCTTTACCTCCATTTCTGATTTTTGGTGAATTTTTAAAGATTAATTTTAGAATTTAATTTATTAAATGCCTGATCTCAGTGATTTCTTTTTCTGGTACTTTCAATAAATTTATCGTCACGTGCGTAACAACTAAATAGACAAAAAAAAAAATTTTTTCTCTTTCTAATGTAGCAGACGATTGGATATTATCCAAAAAAAATGCATATCCCTTACGATTTTTTTATAAATATATATATATAGATAGATATATATTTTACATCAATTGTATACATTGATCATCGCATTTATTATAAATATATATATATATTTTTTTTTTTTTTGCATTAATTGCATACATTAACCGTTGTATTTAATTTGAATGTACTCCGTAGCGAAGCGCGGGTTTTCAGCTAGTATTGAGATATATTTATAATTAAAGACCAAAGAACGCAAATCCAATCGCCTTATTTCAAAACTGTCCGGTTTATTGGATCTAAGGGCATCTTGCGAACGGATTCCTATTATGTCCTAAAACCTAAAAAACAGCGAGATAGTCCCTCTTTGTGATATGCCGGATACCGTGTAATAGCTGCACACTGGATCGACTACATCGACTCCTGCATTTGTCGTAGTGTAATCCAGTATAACCGCTGGTTTACCACGGTTAAATCACGACTAACAATGAATAAAAAGGAATACAAGGGTCACAAAATCAGAACTGCATTAGAAAGGGTGTAGCTATCAATAGAAACTGATGATTAGAACATTCAAACGTTACGTGCAAAAACAAACTATTCAAAATTACGAAAATGTTGCACTCGGTACTAGGGTTGCCAACTTTTTCTGTGACGATTCCGGGACAAATAGCTCAAAACTGAACATCATCATCATTATCAGTCAGCCATTACCTAGTTTTCTGAGGAAACTTTTTAAGTATGAAAAAATTAAAATACAGTTTTTTTTTAATTTATTTTTTATATTTTTTATTTTAACTATTATAGAAAATTAATTTTATATATATATATATATATATATATATATATATATATATATATATATATATATTACATAATAATAATAATAATACGAATTTTAAATCTTATAGTAAAAATTTAACGTTATATTTTTATGGGTTTTTCCAATAATATTTTCTCTCACTTTTTGCTGCAATCACCAATTCTTTCGCAAGTGAGTCCGTATTTAAAAAGTTCGCAAATTCTGCACTCGATTCACTATTAAGTCGTATTTACAATTCCGCCTTCACTAAGTCGATATTCATGTTATTTCTGGCCTTCGTACACACATTGTTTATGTGACTAAATACTCTCTCATGTATCTTTGATGCATGGGAGCCAATGATGCACAATCAAGTACTTTTGCAATGAATTTTAAAAAAAACTTTCCCCGAATATAGATACGCTTACGGCAGAACCTTTCAGATTTCCAGATCTACTAAACTCTCTTCGAAATCCCTCTTTCCATCTGCAACACGTTTTCGCATATATTTCATAATCGCTCCAAAATTTTGCATTCCCTGGCGTTAACTTTTCTTGCTGGTGAAAGTAATATCGGGCCGCTGCGGTGGATTTTTGCCAAAGTTTGCGACAGGAGAAGAGGTAGAATATACGGTCAGGAAGCAAATTTTGTTGCAGTGCCCTCCCCCCCTCGCAAACTATGATGTAGAGGTGTCAGCTCCTTGGTCAATACGTCTTTTCAAAAGATGTACAATATTTTTGTTTCTAACGGCTTTCAATTAAAAAAAATTTTGATTAAAACGTTTAAAATGTTTCGACGTATCTGGCTTACAGATCCTTGTATGCGATTCTTAGCGATATATTCGGAATCTGTGATTTGTTATCAACGTATACTCTTTTAATACTAAATTTGGAGCATAACTGTGCTTTTCCATATATCTGTTTTTATTGAGCTGTAATGTGATTCATTTTTATTACAGGATGTCGGGGGGACATCTTGCTTGAAGACAGCTTCTTCAGAAAGGTGAGCTGAATGTTGTTTAATCTATATTTATACTAGCTGAAAATCCACACTTCGCTACGGAGTGCATTCAAATTAAATATAACGGTCAATGTATGCAATTAATGCCAATATATATATATATATATATATATATATATATATATATATATATATATATATATTTATAATAAATACGACGATCAATGTATACAATTGATGTAAAAAATATATATATTTATAAAAAAATAGTAAGGGATATTTTTATAGACAAAATAATGTAGAAGAAAATTTTCAAATTAAATCTAATAAAATATACTAAAGAATATAGTACAGTTTGAGGAACATATCTTTTACTGTATTTTAATATTTTTTTGGATAATGTCTAATCGTCTGCCGCATTAGCAAGAAAAATTTTTTTGGTGTCTATTTCGTTGATATGCATGTGACGATAAATTTATTTAATCAGAAAAAGAAATCACGTGATCGTCATTTAATAAATTAAATTCTAAAATTAATCTTTGAAAATTCACAAAAATCAGAAAATGGAGGTACAAATTCGAAAAAGATTTCATTTTAAAGGAATTTTTATGATCTTTCTCGTTATATAAATTTTATAACCCTCAAATTATTATTTTAAAAGCGAACTTATAAAAAGTTACTAAAACAGCTTAAAAATCTAATTTTAAAAAATCTAAGAAGAATTTTTCAAAAATCTTTCTTAGTGCACCCCTACACTATAGGAAGAATCGCCATGCAAAATTTCAGCCCTTTAGGTCCAGCGGTTTGGTCTGTACGTTGTATGTCAGTCAGTCAGTCAGTTACGGAACTGTTTTATATATATAGATAAAAGAAAATTTTTTTTGTGTGTGTGTGTCCTTTATGCGTTTCCGAACGGTCCATTCGATTGAGATGAAATTTTCTACAGATGTTGTTCTCACTCCCGCGGGAAACACTGGAGAGGGGGGGGGGGGTAAGACACTCCTAGCACCCCTAGGGGGGCGGGGGGGGGCAGGGGTCACATATGAAAATAGTCGAAAACGACTAATATTAGTGTCGAATCCATAGTTTTAGGGGTCGCTGAGATTAGTAGTGACACTTTCGACGCCGTTCAATTGCAAGTTCAGTCCCCCATCAGCATTGGGGAGTGGAGAGAAGGGGCAAAGTGTGAATATAGAATGTCCAAAATGACCGAGAGTAGTTTCGAATCCACAGTTTCGGAGTCACTGAGGGAAATATAGGAAATTAAAAATGTTGTTTATAATCAAGTTTTGAGTTAAATGAATAATATAGTGAATTTGTAATTTTACTTTATCATTTGTATACTGAATTTATTTTTAAATGCCTGTAAATTAAATTACTTAAATTTTACACTATATGTAGTATCCATTCCTTTTCCTTTGTAATAAAAAAAATTGAGATATATAAATACCCTGGCAAACAGCTAGTGTACATTATAAAAAATAAATTGCTAATTCAGGGATCATGGGTTTGTTTTCTCTGAAAGAATTCTATGTTGATTTTGTTCCAGTCATAAACACAAATTCTTGCCTCAAAACCATAGTTTGGGATATAGGTATCGGCCTCGTTAATGGGGCAGTCTTCCATCCCATGTTCAGCTATGGGAAACTTTCTTTTCAGTATTTTTCGAGTCGCAAATCAGCAAATATTTGAATTATCATTATTTTTTTGATGTTAAAAAAGACGCATGTAAAAATAAATTGAAATTTTGAAATTTCAAGTAATTGCTTTTTAACAGAGCGCTAAATCATTTAGTCTATCTCTGCATAATTTACTTTAAATTTTTTAACTTACACTCATATAATACCAAAATACTCATATAATATCAAAAATGCACATATAATGTGAAATCTATTTTCAAACGCAGAAAACAAGACTCTTATGGGGGCAGTGGACTTTAAAAATTGTGAAATTTGTCCAAAAATTCGATTTTTTTATTTTATTGAATTGTAAAACTACGGACGAGTAGGAATGTGTTGCAAAAAGAATTTTCATTTTGTGTGATTACTTTCCTTGTTATAGGCATTTGTATTTAATTTAGATATTATGTGGTTACTAATAGCAATAACTTTAAATGTGTTTTTCTCAAAATAAAAATTTTCCTGTCATACGAATATTCAAACTGCTCCAGGCGCATTTCTAACTATCGTATTGCTTTGAAATTTAAGTTTTATATACTTAACTGTATATCAAATAAATCTTATTGAAAAAAATTATGCTTCGTAGCACAGAATTTTGAATTTCGTACTTGAAAAGATGATTTATAGGGTTTTGCGTAATAAAAAGGGTGTTTTCACTATTATTATTTTTTTCTCTTTATATTTTTAATGAATGCTTAAAATAAGCAATAAGTTTCATTGTTAGTTCTATAAGCCATCCTGTAAATAAAAATTACCATATTATATGCAAAAGAAATGTGCATGGAACATTTTTAATTAGGCCAATTTTTTGATATAATTGATAATTGATAATTCATAAATTATTAATATTTCATCTTTAAATTTTAACCACTTTTACATATATATGGTACTAATCACATATTAAAATTTCAAGCAAATCCATTCAAAACAAAAAAAGTTAGGTTTGAAGGTCCACTGTCCCCTTAACTTGCATTTGGTAATACGCGATCAGAACAAAAATGAGCGTCAAATTCCCCGTTGCATAACATGGGAGATTGATAATCTGCGATTCCACCTCCTTGAATAAATATAAGACGACATAAAACGACACAACTGTAGAGCGTTCATCCATCACAGGCCTTACTTCAAAATGCGACCCACCCCGAGTCTTCGAGACACCCTGACATTTTAATGGGCCTCTTAAACTTAGAACATTACTCAAACATTCGTCTGGGACCAAAAAAAAAAAATTTATTAAATTCAATAAACCCGATAGAATTTTCATTCCAGAACGCCCCTCCGCTTATCCATCATCAGCTCGAGGAAATTTCCCCCTTTCAAGAAAGGGAAGAGTCGAAAGGGTGGAGAAAGCAGACGATATTTTCCCATTCGGAGCCCTAACTGCGCGTTTACGAGGAAGGAGGGGCCGTCCTGGGAATCGAACAGGTGGCGGCTATCGGCCGATCCGGTGGTAATCTCAGATCCGAAAACGCCAGGGAAACTGATAGTTCGCCCTTAACTTCCAACCGCGCGGTGGCACGGAAGATGGATCTAATGGCCACATCGCGCAGAATGGGTAGCTCGTTGCCCGTGAAGTGGTCAAATGGGCCTTTTGGATCCGGGGCGAGGCTGAGATTTTGGTGCCAGGCTCTGGACGTTTCGGTTTTAACACGGGGCATGTTTTTGCGGAGGTTTCCTTCACTAGAATCGTTACGCGACGGAACTCCATCTCGCGAAAAATGAAGTGTGCTCGACAAATGACCATTTAGTCTTTTGCAGTTAGGAAATTAACAAATAATAGTACTAATAATTATCATTATTGGTATTATTTGTACTTTAGAGCAGTCAAGTAAGATACAAATAATAACAACATAACAATTATTATTATTATTATTACTATTATTATTTGTGCATTACACAAATAATAATACTACTAATAATTATTTTATTGTTATTATTTGTGTTTTAAAGCAGTCGAGTAGTGTAGAAATAACAATGGAACTGTTATTGTTATTATTATTATTTGTGCCTTACACAAATAACAATACTAATAATTATTATTTTAATCTTATTATTTGTGCTTTAAAGCAGTCAAGTAATGTACAAATAATAATAATAATAAACTGATTGGTTAAATGAGTCAATAATTGGCATATGATTGGTTAAAAAAAAATTACGCTGACGCTGACGGATTCTATGTGAACAGACCCTAAGACGGGATTTTTCTGGTGACATTTTCCTACAATTTTACGGATATTCTTTTTGTCTACGGTGGGTGGGTCACATGACATAAAATGAACTTTCTTAGAGCTGTGGATACCTGAATTTTTAGGGTCTGTTCACATATTAGAATCCGTCAGCGTCAGCGTTGAAGATTCCGTTGGCGCTGATTGGTTAAAAGGGTCAATGATTTGGCATATGATTGGTTTAAAAAAAATTACGCTGACGCTGACGGATTCTATGTGAACAGACCCTTAGAGGAAATTTTTCTGGTGACATTTTCGTACAATTTCACGGATATTCTTTTTGTCTACGGGGGAGGTCCAAGTCAAATGACGTAAAGTGAACTTTCTTAGAACTGAGGATACCTGGATTTATAGGGCCTGTTCACATATTAGAATCTTTCAGTGTCAACGTTAAAGATTCCGTTGGCTCTGATTGGTTAAAAGGGTCAATGATATGGCATATGATTGGTTAAAAGGGTCAATGATTGGTATATGATTGGTTAAAAAAATTTTACGCTGACGGATTCTATGTGAACTGGCCCTTAGAGGAAATTTTTCTGGTGACATTTTCCTACAATTTCACGGATATTCTTTTTGTCTACGGGGGAGGTCCAGGTCAAATGACGTAAAGTGAACTTTCTTAGAACTGAGGATACCTGGATTTATAGGGCCTGTTCACATATTAGAATCCTTCAGTGTCAACGTTAAAGATTCCGTTGGCTCTGATTGGTTAAAAGGGTCAATGATATGGCATATGATTGGTTAAAAGGGTCAATGATTGGTATATGATTGGTTAAAAAATTTTTACGCTGACGGATTCTATGTGAACTGGCCCTTATCCCAGCGTCTCTACCCCAGTTTGGTTCTCTGTCATGCGTGGGGTCTCCAAGACAATTCCCGCTCGCCGTTTCAGCCCCACAATCGACTCCCGTTCGAGGCTGAGAATGATCGCCCGATTATTATCGATTAGTTTCTCCCGATTCACGCGCCCTTAAATGGAGAAACAAAATGGAGAGCGCATTCACTCGCCTCCGGCCTGTTTAAAACCACATACAAACACAGGACGAGACGGGGGAAGCACTTCCACGGCTTAACTCTTTCAGTTCTTGAGCATCCCCCCCCTCTCCTTCCACACGTCCCCCCTCCCCATCACTCCCTTAAGATGATGAATAATCGCTTTCGAGAGGCACCGGGGGTCGTGCGTGGGGTGGGGGAGGGGGGGTGTAGAATTTTAAGAGAAAGACGGTTTATCGGATTTATTGAATTTTTTGGTGGCAATGTTTGCGTTTCGAGAGGACCATTAAAATGTCAGGGACTGTTGTCGAACGTTCGTGTTTTGCAAATTCATTAGGAAACGGAGCGGTCCAGAGGGAAAGAACGTCGAATGTACATTTTGTTCCGTAACGACGACGGACGTAATGGCATTTTTTGAAGGGTGGGGGAGGGGTGGAATTTTAACATTTTGTCATGGCCCGTCCCTCGTAATATACGATTTCCTTATTTTGTTCGATAAACTAAAGGTCTTTCGGGAAAAAAAAAAGTTTAATGTACTTCTTTTTTTAATTTTTCGTTTATTTGTTTTAAGGTTTTGAACATTTTTCGGTCTATGGACAAGCCATAAACTTATCGAGTGGAATGCATTTGAAGTGAATTTATCGAAATGATTTCATTGGGGAAATTTTCAGATTAATGCGCAAAATAGTCGAAGTGAGGCTAAGTTTTCCACATGCAGACCGTTCCGTGGAAAAAATTAATTATGGATAGTAAATTCATTGAATCATCTCTTTCAAGAATTTTTCTACTTCAAACATGACCTAAACAAGTCAATTTTCTCAGAGTTTTCAAGTTTTACTCATAAATATACGTGACTTTTATTTATGCCCGTTATATGACTTCACGATTGATATTTATGCCATTGAATGACGTCACGATAAACATCAAATTTATACTATAACCTTAATGTACTCATTTAATGGTTTTAATTGCCTTGAGAACGGTTTTCAACAGTTCATTGTTTATATGGTAACTGGGTAGCGGCAGGGGATTTTTAAGAGTATCTCGAAAAATCTACTGCGGCTGCGCAATGCCATTCAAAACGTCAGATACCTCTAATCCCTTTCGTGGTACAGTGGTACCTTGGTGCTCGTCCTTAATGGGTTCCAGAAGGCACGACGAGTACCGAGCGATTTTTTTAATAAGGAGTAATGTAAATTGAATTCATTCGTTCCTAGAAACCAGAAATTTCATATTTTACTGGGCAATTTATAAATGGACGGGGTTGCATTTTTTATGCAAAATCTTTAAACTAGACATGCTTAACTTAAAATAATAGTTAGATAAAATAAAATAAAATTTATCTTCACTCAACCTGTGCTGAAAGAAGGGGTGGCCTAATTCAACCCATTTAGAACACATTTCTTTTATCAATGTAGTAAGGGCTTCCTCCTATCTTTCCTCCTGACCTGAAGAATGTTCCTGAGCCTCTATCTGTTTCTGCTTCCTCTGAAGTTCTTGCAGCTACTAAGGGCTGAACTCTTCTGTGTGCTCTTCCTCTAACTATTCTATGGCTTCATCATTGACCTCCAGGTGTATGGACTTTCCCAGAGATACGATGTCCTCTACTATGGACTAGGTTTAGCCTCAGAGTCTTTTTCTGAAGTGTCTAACAAGTCCACATTTCGGCTTGCTAGAGTTTGTCACGTTGATACTTTTGAACAAAATTTTGCCATTCAACCCACTTAGAACACATTTCTTTTATCAATGTAGTAAGAGCTTCCTCCTATCTTTCCTCCTGACCTGAAGAATGTTCCTCAGCCTCTATCTGTCTCTGCTTCCTCTGAAGTTCTTGCAGCTACTAAGGGCTGGACTCTTCTGTGTCCTCCTTCTCTAACTCTTATATCGTTTCATCATTAACCTCTAGGCCCATGGACTTGTCCAGAGATGCAATGTCCTCTACTATGGTCTAGGTTCAGCCCCAAAGCTTTCAGAGTCTTTTTCTAAAGTGTCTAACAAGTCCACATTTCGGCTTGCTAGAAGTTTGTCATGGTGATACTTTTGAACAAAATTTTGTCATTCAACCCATTTAGAACACATTTCTTATATCCATGCAGTAAGGGCTTCCTCCTATCTTTCCTCCTGACCTGAAGAATGTTCCTGAGCCTCTATCTGTTTCTGCTTCCTCTGAAGTTCTTGCAGCTCCTAAGGGCTGAACTCTTCTGTGTGCTCTTCCTCTAACGATTCTATGGCTTCATCGCTGACCTCCAAACCTAGACAGCAACTGGCCATGGACTTCCCAGAACTACAATGTCCTCTACTATGGGCTAGGTTCAGCCTCAGAGCATTCAGAGTATTTATCTTATGTGTCTAACAAGTCCACATTTCGGCTTGCTAGAGGTTTGTCATGGTGATACTTTTGAACAAAATTTTGTAATTCAACCCATTTAGAAAACATTTCAGCATGTGTGACGAGCAAACGTCGAGTACCAAAGGTATTTTTTAGCGTTGAAATGCGACGAGTACCGAATCTGACGAGTGCCGAGGTATGACTGTATCTGTAAACTGCTGTATTTAAGACTAGTAAACACGTAACATGTTTAGTTTGATTTATATGGGCAACGTTACACAGAGTGGGAGGACTGGCACAATAAATAAAATTGCGACCAAAATTACCTAGAAATCTTATATAAAAACTAGCTGAAAACCTGCGCTTCGCTACGGAGTACATTCAAATTAAATACAACGGTCAACGTATGCAATTTATGCCAAAAAATAAATATATATATTTATAATAAATGCGATGATCAATGTATACAATTTATGTAAAATATATATCTATCTATATATATATATTTATAAAAAAATCGTAAGGGATATGCATTTTTTTTTGGATAATATCCAATCGTCTGCTGCATTAGAAAGAGAAAAAAATATTTTTTTGTCTATTTAGTTGTTACGCGCGTGACGATAAATTTATTGAAAGTACCAGAAAAAGAAATCACGTGATCAGCATTTAATAAATTAAATTCTAAAAATTAATCTTTAAAAATTCACTAAAAATCAGGAAATGGAGGTAAAAATTTGAAAAAAATTTCATTTTGAAGGAATTTTTATGATCTTTCTCGTGATATAAATTTTATAACCCTCAATGTATTATTTTAAATGCAAACGTAAAAAAAGTTTAAAAAACAGCTTAAAAATTTAATTTAAAAAAATCTAAGAAGAATTTTTTAAAAATATTTCTTAGTGCACCCCTTCACTATTAGAAGAATCGCCATGCAAAATTTCAGCCCTTTAGGTCCAGCGGTTTGGTCTGTGCGTTGTATGTCAGTCAGTCAGTCAGTCAGTGAATGAATGAGTCAGTTACGGAACTGTTTTATATATATAGATAAGAGTTTAATTAATTTTTAGTTAAGAAGCTTTTATCAATGAGACTCAGAATATCGTTTAAAATTTTCTGTATGATTCACTTCTGAAATGAATCTCAAAGGACCCGTTATAGTATTCGGAGTTTGAATGTTTTCATGAAGTTGTGGGAAACTTCAGACGAATCAAGCTGAAAATGTTGTATAACCAGGGATCGCTATGCGAGATCAGTGACGTCACGCATATGAAAAAGAAACGCAATTCGGTCGAATTTTTTTTTTTCAAATGAAAAATAAAAATTGTCTGAAATTTCCGGCTTCTTAATTATGAAAAAACGATAACTCATACTTTCACTTTAAATATTATTTAAAATGGTTTAATTTTGAGTGGGACCTGGAATGCTGGAGAATTTTGAATTTCCGTGTACTTAGTAAAATAGAATATTTTATTTTTAAACTATGAGTTAAAACTTTTATTTGTGATTTGAATTTATATTTCAATTATATTTCTTTCGAAATCATCAGTGCAGAATGCAGCTTTCATTATACGTTTTAAATTATATACAGTCGAACCCCGTTATAACGAACTTCAAGGGACCAAAAGTTTTGTTCGCTATATCCGGTGGTTCGTTATATCCGAACCATTAAGAAATATGTTAGAGTTCACAAAATGCATAACTGATTAGTTGCTATGTATATTCAATAATGCTGTATTGAAAAAATGATAAAATCTATTAAAAATGATCATTAATGAATTATATTCACTAAAATCGATTACATTAAACTGACACAATACTAATTAAATTAACTAAAAATGAAGACAAATGGAAATAAATCGATTTTATCTTTAAGAGTTTCTCACTGTTTTCATGCAGAAATAATCGGTTATCTTTAGCTAACGTGATGCCGATTTCAAAAAGATTTTATGAATTTCTTTGTCCAATGCATAGAATGACCCCAACACTCTTTCTTCCGCTGATTGTGTCGACAAAAACTTATTAATGACACTCATCGCTGCTGTAGCATCTAAAATGGTGGGGATTTCGTCATTTATGTGCTCCTCTTCATCAGCTTCAGAATCTTCGATTTCAGAATGATTCATTTTAATTTCTTCCAAAATGTATTCATCAGTCGAATTTTCACATGTAATGACTTCATCATCACATGCTTCGAACAATAGCATGTCACAATCTGAGAATGATGAAATTTTGTGCTTTTTCCATCCACATCGCGATACGTAAATCTTCATCATCTTCTTCTTCAGCATTTTTTGCTTCTTCAACATTCGTTGTATCTTCAACATTCTTAAAAAGTTTAAAAATTTTAAAAAAAATCAGTTGACGACTGAAAAAAAATGTTCGTTATAGCTGATTCTTAAGATTTCGGAGGTTCGCTATAAAAGGATAAATTAGCATTAAATACAATAGGAAAACGGCGGGACCAAAATTTTTGTTCGTTATATCCGGGAGTTCATTATATACCAGGTTCGCTATAACGGGGTTCGACTGTATATCATTAGACATATTTTACCAATGATAGGTAGATTATATTTGTAATGTTCCTTAGTTTCTATAGTTAAATTTGAGTTCTATGGCAAGACAAATTGTTTAGTGCTTTGAAACATGTAGATAATTTCGGGAATACAGAACAGTTTAAATTTTGCAAAACTGTGTTTCTTTACTAGCTGGAATATTCAGAAAGAGAAATCATTTCTCCAAATTCTCCAAAAAGAAAGGAAAGTATAAAGTAGTTAAGTACGCATGCCAAATTATTTACGTTGTGGTCAGTTGTAATTTAGATCTCTTTTTAAGTCAATTCTTTATTAAATTACTGTGGTAAGTATTTAAGTTATTCTTAATTAAGTTATTTTAATTATATTAATTTTAAGTTATGTTAATTATATTAGACGTTTAAAATTATTATTTACGTTATTTTACTTTAATGTTTGGAGTATCAGTTTTATGGATTGTTAGACGAATTCACTGAATTTGAAACTAAATTTTTGGGACAAGTCAGTTACCTTACGCCATCTGAAAAAATGGCGTCAGATAGAACTGTGTTCTATGGTTTTACAGACATAGATAGAATATAAATTCTACTTGGCATTTTGATCGAACCATTTACGTGCTTTTCCGTGGACCCTCTCGCAAACTATTTCTTTTTCAGCATTCTTAAGAAAAGATTTTCTCTTTGGTCTAAATTAAACGAGTGGATGAGAATGTCGATTAATCTCGCCAACTTAAGTTTTCCCTATTGCTGGCGATAATTATTTTATTATTATGTTTTACTAGCTGAAAACCCGTACTTCGCTACGGAGTACATACAAATTAAATGCAACGGTCAATGTATGCAATTAATGCCAAATATATATATATATATATATATATATATATATATATATATATATATATATATATATATATATATTTATAATAAATACGACGATCAATATATACAATTGACGTAGGAAAAAAATATATATTTATAAAAAAATCGTAAGGGATATTTTTATAGACAAAATAATGTCCAATCGTCTGCCGCATTAGCAAGAAAAAAATATCTTTTTGTCTATTTAGTTGTTATGCACGTGACGATAAATTTATTTAAAGTACCAGAAAAAGAAGTCACGTGATCGGCATTTAATAAATTAAATTCTAAAATATTAATCTTTAAAAATTCACCAAAAATCAGGAAATGGAGGTAAAAATTCGAAAAAAAATTTCATTTTGAAGGAATTTTTATGATCTTTCTCGTGATATAAATTTTATAACCCTCAATGTCTTATTTTAAATGCAAACGTAAAAAAAGTTTATAAAACAGCTTAAAAATTTAATTTAAAAAAATTCTAAGAAGAATTTTTGAAAAATCTTTCTTAGTGCACCCCTACACTATTAGAAGAATCTCCATGCAAACTTTCAGCCCTTTAGGTCCAGCGGTTTGGTCTGTGCGTTGTATGTCAGTCAGTCAGTCAGTCAGTGAATGAATGAGTCAGTTACGGAACTGTTTTACATATATTGATTATTTCAAATAATAATTTCGATCGAGCCAAACATTTAAGGTTCTGATTTGAGGTTCGCTCGAATCGGGTGCCAATTTGGCGAATCCTAAATTATTGTTTCGCGAAAGTTTAGGACGCATTATTGTGGATTATGAAATGCGACGATCAGTAACACAACCTTCAGCTCCTAGATATCCAGGCTGACACACGGGTCTCCATCTTGTTTCCCAATCTTGACAAAACACATGCGGTGTACTATTTATGAGTCAATATTCGAGGATGTTGAGACGCTTGAAATTACCCCCTTCTCTTTGGAAACTCAGTAAATTTATTAGACTCTACAAAAACGGGTCATTTGAGAAAAAACTCAAAGTGAAAATAATGCTTATAGGCTTTGAAATAGGCTTTGAAATGGGGACTTCACTTGGGACAAAGAGCAACAAAATGTTGGAAACGATACCTCAGTTATCTGGGATTCGTAATGCAATCGTACCCTTAACCCTATGAATATTCTTTCTCTAGGAGGTAATAATAAAGGAAGACAATATGACGATAATTTTAAATATAGTTTTATTATTTTAAATTTTGAATAGTTGTTGCACTCTTAATTTTAAATCCTAAAAAGAAACCTCAGGCGGAATATTCACTTCTTATTTGTTACTATTTTATAGTATTTCGGTCTTTCTTCTCTTGTCAGTAGTGTATATAAAACAGTTCCGTGGCTGACTTACTGATTCACAGATAATGCACAGACCAAACCGCTGGACCTAAAGGACTGAAATTTTGCATGGCGATTCTTCTTATAGTGTAGGGGTGCACTAAGATTAATTAAAATATTAAAATGCAGTAAAA
>OU015499.1:131772667-131797667 GCA_907164885.2 Dolomedes plantarius | reverse complement strand
GGCGGTCTTTTTCCGACGGAAGAATTCTTATCGGGAGAAGTTTTCGGTTCTGAATCCGGTTTCCGAATGAGTTTTAAGTTGGGTGCCGGTTCCGGTTTTCGTCTGATTTTCTGTACCACCCCCCTCCGTACCCTTCCCCCTTTTTTTTGTTAATAACTTAAGTAATTACTGGGAGGTGCGAGCCTTTTAAGTTTGTCGTCCTGCGGGATAAACCAGGTGAAATCGTTCTGAACTGTTCCCCCAAAATTAATTTCCCTTTTTAACTTCTTCGGCCTCATTAGCGAACGAAACTGATGCCTTTATATACTTTCGGAAGTAAGCGTTTGTGTCTTAAGATGTCGCCTCGATTCCGTCGTTAATTGTCGCAGGTTACTTGGTCGTTCCGTTCCTCTGTTTCTGGGCAATGGCGGCTCCAAGAGGGGGGGGGCGTAGGAGCAATTGGCTCCCCCCCCCAAAAAAAAGCCCGCCGTATTTTTTTTCATAGCCTAAAATTTCATAATCGTAGACATAATACTAAATGAGTTTAAATTTAAAATGAGACGGTGATTATTTCTTAAATATATACAGGATGGTTATTCCACTTTGATGATTAAAGTTCCACTTTGAAATGGTCATAAAAGGAAAACTACTGGACCAAATATTATCAAACTTGGTAATAGATTAAAGGAATTTCTTTTCCACCAAAAAGAAAGTTCAAAAACTCTCCACCAGGGGTGAAATGGCGCTGTATGCAATATTGTTAAACGAAATAAGGGTCGGAATCTAACTTAACTTTTTGTTACACGGGTTTAACACTTTGTATACCCTTAAGAAACATTGACCGAAACAAAATTACCATTTAAAGTGTGCACATTCCGGAAATCGTTTTCTTACAGATCGCTAATTTGTGAATTTTGAAGCCCGAATTTTGCCCTAAGACATGAAGATATCGGTTTAAAACGTTTTTAATCGTTTCTAAAACGAAACTGTTTGTGGGGTTATGCAAAACCGCAATGGCTTGTAACTGGCTTACGGAAGGAAGAAGGAAATTATTTATGCAGATGCGCTTTACACGTCATTTGATTTTCCAGATAAAAGTGAGCCTGTTTGTCAGAGTTCTCATTGATACGAATCGACAATGTCTCTAACCATGGAAGACCGTGCTTTTCTCGTTGAATTTTAATATGAATGCGATAGCAACGAACGGCGTGCTTTGCAAAGGTATCGTTTAGTAAGAGGAATATGCCGAGGTCCAATGACACCACAGTGTTTGAGGAAAATGATGGCAAAGGAAGTTTGAAGTCACGGGTTTGTTATCTTTTGCCCCTGGGAGGGGAAGGAAACCTGCTTCTGTGGAAACCGAGGAGGCTGTTGCATTAGCAGTGGAGGAATCAACAATGGAAAGCACACACGGTACGTGCAGCGCACGTGCTGTCGCACGTCAAATGGGCGTACCTTGGAATACGGTACACAAAACTGTCCGTAAAGTTCTGCAGTTCTACCCATACAAAATCAAACATATTCAAGAACTTAAACGTAACGATCCAGCTGCAAGAGAATCTTTCGCTTTGGAATTCTTTGCATGGATGGAAATGGACGAACATTGGCCATGGAACATTTTGTGGACAGATAAGGCTAATTTTTTACCTAAACTGACGATGTCAACACCCATAGCTACAGGATTTCGGCCAAACAAACCCCTCATGTTATCTACCCAGTTCCATTGCATTCTCCTAAAATCACCGTTTGGTGCGGTATTACAGCTAGTTTCATAATTGGACCATTTTTCTTTGAAGAGCAGTCGACAGCTCGACCTGTTACATGCACTGTGACTGCAGCTCGCTTAGAGTCAATGTTAAGATGTTTGGTGATACCTGAACTCCAGCAACATGACATTTTAGACATCATGATTTTTATGCAGGACGGGGCCCCACCGCACTTTGGTACATGTGTCACACTGTTACTTAAGCAACATTTCACGAACGGATTCTAGGCTGAAATTTCCCCACAAAATTGCCACCCCGGTCACCAGACCTCAACCCCTGTGACTTCTGGCTATGGGGTTATCTCAAAAGCACTGTTTATGGTAATAATCTAAAGAATTTGGTGGAATTGAAAGATGCGATACACCGACATGTCCGTAACATTTCTCCTGATATGCTAAGAGCTACTGTTGAGAATGCAGTAATGCGATTTAACTTGCTTTTGGAAAATGGTGGACGCCACATTGAACATGCTTTGTAACATGTTTCAGGAACGATTAAACACCTTTTAAACCGATGTCTCATGTCTTATTTCATTTAACAATATTGCATACAGCGCCATCTCACCCTGGTGGTGAGTTTTGAACTTTGTTTTGCGTAAAAGAAATTCCCATGACCTCCTTTAGACTATTACTAAGTTTGATAACATTTGGTCCAGTAGTTTTCCTTTTATGACCATTTCAAAGTAGAATTTTAATTACAACCACCCTGTGTGTGTGTATATATATATATATATATATATATATGACAGGCGTGCACTTTGCCTCCTATTATGTTGTTTGCAGTCTTCTTGTTTTATAATCCATGGCATCGAAGTAAGGCATTCACTCAGAAATGACTCAGCATCGTATCTAATAAGTAGAATTTATTCAGTTCAATTCCATATAGACCACCTCTCCAGATCTACGCATTTCATTATTCGCCATTTCTTTTTTAGAGCCGCGGCGAAATACACATCTGACGGCATCGACATTTATTCCGCGTTCTGACAAAATTCGCGGGCAGCTCCGCGCGCCAACACTCCCTGCACATGCGCAGAGCCCAAACCAGACATCTTTCAAGGAGAATTATATAAGATTTCCTCTTCGAACGCAAAAACCACAGACGCGCCAAGATTATATAATGAAAAGGGGAATTTCCCTTTCCCAATTCGCGTCTTGAAATAGGAACAACTAGAGGCGAATTACGCCACGAATATAATTTAATTCCCCAGCCCCCTTTAAATTTAAGGTAATCATTCTTTTCCCACCTAAGTTCTGACTGACACACACACACACACACACACACACACACACACACACACACACACACACACATATATATATATATATATATATATATATATATATATATATATATATATATATATATATATATATATATACACTGTCACAAAAAAATATATGCACCCAGATGGAAACGAGCTACTATCACGAAACTTAACATGTATGTAGTGTATAAGGAGATAAGCAAGTGATTACAAATTCAGAATAACAGACCGTTTTATTAAGAATATTTGGCATGAAAAAAGGTTACAAATCAGTAAGTAGTAAATCCACCTCTGTCAGCTATACAAGCCGAAACACGACGTGGCATCGAATCAATGAGGTCACCTATGACCTCCTGCGGAAGATCATGCCATAATCTTTGCAACTGGGCAGTAAATTCACCAGTATTCCGGGACGGCTGCAGTTGCCTTCCAAGCACGTCCGAGACGTGCTCTATTGGCGAGAGGTCTGGTGACCTAGCAGGCCATAGGATTGCGTCATATCCCTGAAGACATTGTTGGGAGAGTCGCACTGTATGTGGAAGAGCGTTGTTTTGCTGGTAAATGGCACCTGGGCGACTTGATAGCATAGGCAGTAGAACTGGCGTTGAAATCTCGTCCACGTAACTGCGTGCCGTCAAATTGCGCTGAAGGACGACTAGAGGTGATCGTGTGTCCCAACAAATCGCTCCCCACACTGTCAGACCTTGTGTAATCGCCGTATGTCTCTCGACAACAAATGCCGGATCGGACCGGTGGCCTGGCTGCCTCCACACGCGTATGCACTGGTCATCATTGAGACTGAATCGGGATTCATCGCTGAAGATCACACGCCTCCAGTCGGTCACACTCCAGCTTGCCCGAGGTTGGCAAAAATCTGATCGACACTGCCTATGGTGTGGGGTCAGTGGTAGGCGTCTTAATGGACGTCGGCTCCTTATACCTGCCTCGGCCAGTCGTCTCCGAGTGGTGACGACTTGATACTACCGGATACTACCGGATACTCCCTTGATACTACCGGATGTCTGAAAGGTGGTAAATGGCGTCGAACCGATTCTAGCAACGTTGTTGGTGCGGACGTGGCCGCTCTTATGATTGCGCGATCCTCGCGCATTTGTGTTCCTGGGACGCCCTGACCCTCCGCGACGGTAGACTATCCATTCCGTGATCCATTGTTGCCAACATCGAGCAACTACCATATCGCTCCGACCGAGGTGGCTGCCGATACGCCTGCTCGACCAACCTGCTTTTCTGAGGCCTACTATACGCTCCCTCTCAAAGTCCGACAATTGTTTGTACTGTCACCGGTTACGTCTCGGAGGCATCTCTAGTCACAATACCGTCCATCCAAGTCGACAGATTTGATTGAATAACCGTATGGCACGAGCAATCATGCTTTTAAACTCTCCCAGCTGCGCATCTCATATGCGCATAGTGCGCTTACCCTTATCTCAATGGCGTCGAAATTTTAATCATTTGCATATCTGTTACCACACTACATTCGTGCCAAGTTTCGTCATAGTAGCTCGATTTTTTCTGGGTGCATATATTTTTTTGTGACAGCGTGTATATATATGCCCTTTTTCGGTTCTAGTCTTGTGTTTGGCGCTTTATGTCTTATTTTGGACCCTACGCCTTAAAACCGTAACAAACCCACCAACCGACCGACCAACCAACCAACCAACCATCCATCGAAAATTCAGAAACATTGGTATGTTAGAAATATAAGAGCAATTTAAAGAACACAAGGCGATGAAATTTATTGATGAAGTTTCATGTGCGTGGTTCATTTTTTTTTTCTTTCAGAGAAATTACTCCGTCAAATTTTGAAATGAATGTAACTCATTAAAATTCTCTGTAACTCATTTAAAATCTCTCATCTCGTATCAATCTTGCTTAAGAACTTTCGAAATTTATTTACGCTCCTTAGAAAAATTTTTAAGTTTGCTTGCTTGTGTGTGAGTTGAGACAGATTTTGGCATCTTGGAGTAAATCACAAACTTCACTTGCTTTACAACGTCTTATTTGTTTAGACGTTGCGTGGAAAGTCCACTTTGCGGAAATTTTGCGGGAATGCATGGAAAAAAAAGTTTGCCAATTTTTTATAGAAAGAACGTTGAAAATTTATAAATAAAAATACACATTCTGTAAGAGGAAATCTAATTTTTTAAAGTGGATAGTCAATTTTAATCTTTTGTAAAATTTAACGTTTAATAACCATATTTATTTCGATGCACTTTTGAAAATTTGAGCCCTTGTTAAATGAACCCTCACACATGTTTATTATACCGTGACAATGTGACATTAGCCTTTTCTGCCTAGCACAGTGGTCGGCAAACCGTGGCTCGCGAGCCACATGTGGCTCTTTGGCCCCTTGAGTGTGGCTCTTCTACAAAATACCACGTGTGAGCGCGCACGTACAGCGAGATTGAAACTTCGTGATGACCAGGGCCGAATTTAGACTTGCTGAGGCCCTAAGCTATATAAACCCCGTGGGCCCCCTGCTGTTTTAAATTACATCAGCTGGTGTCGGAAAAAAAAAATTAAATATGTACGCCTTTTTAATGTATGAAAATCTATTTCTTTTAATTTTTATTAAAAGTTAAAAAAAGGATGTGTTTACAAAGTCACAGAAATAATTATATAATTAAAGGGTTTTAAAAACGACAAATAAGGCTCATAGAACAGAAAGTTTTAAATTAAAATATTAAAATAAAAGGTAAAAATTAAATTAATATAACAACATAATTGGTAGTATATAAAAACTTAATCCTTTATTCGGGGGAAAATTTGAGTCTCAATCAATTTTACGATGCGCTTAAATTATTTTAATGTTGCATTTTGTATATTTAAAATTATTTAGAAGTTATCGTGATATGTCGGACTTCATTTGAGTGATTTTTCTACAAGATATTTTTATATCGATTTTTATATATTTTTTGTTTTTTTATTTGAGGCCTCGGCAGATTGCGAAGCCCTAAGCTGTAGCTTTTTTAGCTTATACGTAAATCAGGCCCTGGTGATGACTGGTTTTCTTATTTCTATTTTTACATACTTAGTTGGCATTTATGTGTCTTTATCTTTAAGCGAGTGCTCTGAAGCGACTTAATGAGAAAACATTTCTAGAAAGATTAAGGCCGTCTGCACACGGCGCAACTCAAAAGAAACCGATAACTGACTCGAATCACAAACCAGTCCGTGATGAGTCGTAACCTATGTAATTGTATGGAGCCACGCACACGGCGCAACTGGTTACACACCCGTCCGTCGGGTTTGTAACCAGTTGCGCCGTGTGCGTGGCTCCATACAATTACATAGGTTACGACTCATCACGGACTGGTTTGTGATTCGAGTCAGTTATCAGTTTCTTTTGAGTTGCTCCGTGTGCAGACGGACTTAATGTCAACGCATATCGTCGTATCTTTGCATCGTGTTTTGCAATGTATTACTTCCGAGAGCGTGTCCCCGTAGAAAACACTAGACTAGTCAAAATGGTCTTCGATTGTAACCAACCAGCAAGTCGAAGATCTTAAATTAGTTTCAGCTTTATCAATAGCAGTTGATGAGTCTTGTGACATAAATGATACAGCGCTAGTTTCACTTTTTGTACGATTTATTTCATCTACAGGTCCTAAAGAAGAACATTTAGAATTATTGTCGCTCAAAGGTCAAACACGTGGAGAGGATATAGCAAATGCTGTAATTGAGTGCATTGAAAAACAGCGTATTCTACTCGATAAAACTGTCTCAATTTCAACAGATGGGGCGAAAAGTATGACTGGCGTAAGAAACGGGTTTGTTGATATTTTGAGAGAAATTCATCTAGACGCGCTTTCTGCGCAGACATTTAATCAACTAGGACAGGGATGGCGAACCTGTGACCCGCGGGTCACATAGTGACACACGAAGCAATTTTAGACGCGAGACGATCACATTGTTTTAACATCCATTTAACTTTTCAAATTTTGATTTTCATTCGTCGGACTGAGAGATCTATAATCTAATTTGTACTAGAAATAATTTTAAAAAAATAATTGTTTGAAATTAATTTTTCCTCTTTTTGCCAAACAGAAGTCTTAAAACACTCTTCTTCAGTACTAGCGAATTCAAAAGAAATATTTGACGAAAGATTCTCCCAATTTCTAGAAATGGAGAAAACTTAAATTATCCTCTTTCGATTGGCTTCAAATTGATAACTTAGAAACGAAAATGGTTGAATTTCACAACAGTGTTGTTGTACGGAGGAATAAATTTGCAGAACTAAACGTAAAATTGGAAGATCTGGAAAATTGTGACGAATATATTTTAACAACAAGCACTGAAAATATTATTGTAACTGAATGGAACTCGCTGCCTAATTCACTAATGTCGATGAAAAACTTAACAAGAGTTCCTTTCACAATAATGTTCGGATCAACCTACGTTTGCGAACAGTTGTTTTCGACAATGAATTTTATTAAAAGTAAGAATAGAAATCGCCTCGGCATCGACTTGTCCGCTGCGTGTGTACGATTAAAAGTTATAAATATCGAACCACGTATAAATAAATTATCGTCCGAAAGACAACAAGTGTCTCATTAAGTTCGATAATTTTTTTATTTATTTTCTTCCTGATATTGACAATTTTAAAAAAATCCTAATAAAAACTTAAATTTGTTTTTGTTTTAAATATATATCGTATTTTTTTTTTTTTAATTTCCGAAGGTCTTCCAAAGACAGAATTAATTTTTTTTTTAAGTGACACGCGGTTTTAATTTCTACGGTGTCAAGACATTTTTTGACAGGCGTTAGAAAAAGGTTCGCCATCCCTGAACTAGGAGATGCGAGGCTATTGATCATATTAGTGTTTGTCTGTCATTGTTATGATTTAATTTTATGCATACTTTACAATTTAATTTTATCAATAAATAATATCGATATTAAGTATGATATCAAGTTTTATTCGACATACCTATAGTTTAACTAAGACATAAAACTTAAAGTAGAGTTTATTAAGTTAATTTTATGGAGCTCTGTGGGGTGAAAGAAAATGGTAGTGTCGAGGATTGAGAAAGGTATGTTGAGATGGTTTGGACATACAGAGATGATGAACGAATGGTGATAGACGAAATAAGCATACAAAACGAGTGTGGATGCAGAGCCCGATTATGAACGCTGGGGGCCCCTGGGAAGATGCTATTTGGGGACATTTATAAAAATTTACGGACATTTATAAAAATACATACTATTAGAAGTACTAGGTGCATACACCAAGGGGGTTTTAGGGGCCCCTAGCATCAGGGGGCCCTGGGCAAAGTCCCGATTTGCCCATGCGATAAAAAGGCCCTGTGTGGATGGAAGAGTTGAAAGGGGTCGACCTCAGCGAACGTACTTCATTCAGATTGAGGACGTTTTTAGCAAAGGCCAGCTTTGGAGTATCCTAATTAAATTAATAACAATGCACCTGCCTATATAGTTTGAGTTTTAAAAAATTTGGCTCTCAAAGGAAATTTCAATCGTTGTACTGTTGACATTTGGCTCTGTTGACTAATGAGTTTGCCGACCACTGGCCTAGCACAATTCAGCAAGATTCATAATTCTCAAGATTTTTATACCACACTGGCTGAATGTCCGTACTTAGCTACGGAGTACATTCAGGTAAAATACAACGGTCAATGTATGCCATTAATGTAAAAAAAATGTATATATATTTATAAAAAATCGTAATGGATATTTTTATAGACAAAATAATTTAGAAGAAAATATTTAAACCAAATGCAAAGGTCAATGTATGCAATTAATGTGTATGTTTAATATCCATAAAACATACTAATTTGAATTAAATTCTTAAAAAACTTCCATCTCAATGAGTCTAGCGGTTAAATTTTATCTTTTACCGTATTTTAACATTTTATGTCAATTTATTTCGTTGTTATACACGTGACACAAAATTAATTTAAAATATCAAAAAAGAAAACAAACCACGTGATCAACATTTAATAAATTAAATTCTAAACTTAATCTTTAAAAATTCACCAAAAATCATAAAATGAAGGTAAAGATTCGAAAAAGATTTCATTTTAAAGGTATTTTTATGAATTTTAACCATTAAATTTTATAACCCTCAGATTATTATTTTAAATGAAAACTATAAAGATGTTGCAAAAAAAAACTTAAAAATTTAATTTGAAAAATCTAAGAATTTTTCGAAAATCTTTCTTACTGCACCCCTACATTACTACATACAAAATTTCAGCCCTTTAGGTCCAGCGGTTTGGTCTGTGCGTTATCTGTCAGTCAGTCACAGAACTGTTTTATATATATACTAGCGGACCCGACAGACGTTGTCCTGTTCAAACATTGTAATTCTAGCTGAAGTACCCGGCATTGCCCCGGATTTTAAGAATGTTTGTTAACCAAAATCAATTTAAAAACTAAACACAGTATAAGTAACATAGAAAAGATTTAGCCTTTATCATTGGAGCACAAAATCCTGAAAAGTAAAATATAAAATATATAAATTTATAATAAACCTACAAAAATCCATTAAAAAACTAAACGCAGTATAAATAACATAGAAAAAAAGCATACGAAATGTTATACATATTAATAATATGAAAACCCAATTAAAAATGTATAAATGTATAATAACTCCTCAGATTTCAGCTATATTCGGTATTTCATCATAAAAAAGCTGAAAATAAATAAAAATAAATAAAAATAATAGTTTTAAAAAATAATAAAATTAAATTTAAATTTAAATTTAAAAAATAAAATAAAATAATAATTAAAAAAATAATAAAATAAAAGCTGCAATAAAAAAGCCTTAAAAAATGCTGAAATAACAGGTCTAGCAAAATTTACACGACTCTGCATTCGAACCCGGGTCGACAGCATGGTACTTGCGCGACCTTCCGAATACGCCACGATGACACGGTATTTGACTGAGTAAAGTGAAACTTATTCGTTATTCGAAAGTTGTGGGCTGGTGATTATACATGTCAGAGGAGTTTTTAGTCAGAAATAAGTTAGCAGGATAGAAGCTTAGTCTTTAGCTCTTCAATAGACACAAATATATAGGCGAGGGGGATTGCAGTAGCGATTAAAAAAGATCTCGTGTCACTTAGCGTGGTTGATTCGAATTTTCCATCGCGTCTCGAGAGTATGAATATGCCGTTGGATCTGATGTATTTTAGAGTATAAAATCTGACTTGATTATTATTTTCATTTACTATTCTGGTTTAATATATGACTTGAAACTTTTTGATTTTATTTAGTTTTATCTTTTCGCTCGCTGTTTGCTAACTAAACCTAACGTGGACGGCATTATCCAGACGGCCGATTCCAGAAACTGTAACAGCTTCCATTTACCGGACGCACCCCCTTATAAATTGTTGGTTTTTTATTAATTAATTAAAAATATAAAAACATTTTCTATCGGATCAAATTGTGAATCTAAACCATTCTCGATTCAACTTAATCGCACACACAAAATTTCATAAAAATCAGTCCAGTCGTTTAGGAGGAGTTCAGTTACATACACACGGACAGAAGAAATATATATATAAGATATACTAGCTGAAAACCCGCACTTCGCTACGGAATACATTCAAATTAAATACAACGGTCAATGTATGCAATTAATGCCAAAAATATGTATAAATATATATATATATATATATATATATATATATATATATATATATATATATATATATATAATAGATATGACGATCAATGTATACAATTGATGTAAAAAAATACATTTATAAAAAAATCGAAGGGATATTTTATAGACAAAATACTGTAGAAGAAAATATTCAAATTAAATCTCATAGGACATAGTACAGTTAATATAGTACAGTTTGAGGAACATTTCTTTTACTGCATTTTAATATTTTTTTAGATAATGTCCAATCGTCTGCCGCATTAGCAAGAAAAGAAAAATATTCTTTTGTCTATTTCGTTGTTATGACGTGACGATAAATTTATTTAAAGTACCAGAAAAAGAAATCACGTGATCAGCATTTAATAAATTAAATTCTAAAAATTAATCTTTAAAAATTCACCAAAAATCAGAAAATGGAGGTAAAGATTCGAAATTGATTTCAATTTAAAGGAATTTTTAGGATCTTTCTCTTGATATAAATTTTATAACCCTGAAACTATTATTTTAAATTCAAACTTAAAAAAAGTTACTAAAACAGCTTAAAAATTTAAGAAGAATTTTTCAAAAATCTTTCTTAGTGCACCCCTACACTATAAGAAGAATCGCCCTGCAAAATTTCAGCCATTTAGGTTCAGCGGTTTGGTCTGTGCGTTGTATGTCAGTCAGTCAATCAGTCAGTTAGTCAGTCAGTTATGGAACTGTTTTATATAGTATATAGATAACTTATTGCCTGGAAGTTGAAGTCCTGTCTGCTGAGTTTTGTAGTCGCTATCTTAGTGTGAAGGCCCGTCGTTTGAAGGCTCGTGGACTCCGTATACGAGTCAACGAGCTATACTTTGCTACGGAGCCATTTGACTCTGTAGCAAAGTCGCTCAATAATAGCTCTATAACAGATCCAAAAGTATCGATCCCAAGTAGTTCAAAATAGCAAGCCATCACAACTTTGTCCGAAATGATCCCTACCATTTTAATTCTTAATATGTCTAATTTTACTTTCCTTTAAAAAAAAAAAAGACATAACTAACAATGTTTTTCACTTAACCAGGCAGCTACTGGTTAGCCCATCGGGATTCAGAATTGAGGAATCTCGTATCGAATGTTGCAAGCGCGCCCACTCAATGCTCTCGTGTCAACGCCAGGTATATTAAATCTGCTGGCCGTAAAGTCTCTCCGTAGGGTTTGTAGGGCTGGGCGGATCCCCCCGTTATTGCTGGGGCTACTCGGCCTAAATTACGGTGGCTCTAGGGCCGAAGTCAGACTCCGACTCTCTTGGTACCCAATAGCAAGTGCAAAAATTGGAGCCGCACCTCTCGTGGTGCAAGGGGCATGAGAGGTTTGGTTTGGTTTGGAGCACTACGGTCAACTTTTTGCTACACGAGGGCTAATTTGACCGGGACCTACAGTTTAAAGCCCATTCCGAACGGCTACAAACATCCATGCCAACAGTGGGACTCTAACCCGCAGGACTGAACCGAATGCCAGTGCCCTAGCCATTCGGAGAGAGAGACAGAGAGAGAGAGAGAGATTTAACCACCTGTTAATGAATATACTCTACTCTATATTGTTGCTCTACGCTATATTGCCACATCTTTTTTCGGGACGTTATCATTTTTCATGTTCATGTGTGTAAAGGAAGGGTGGGTGTCCCAAATATCCAGGGCCGCCCAGAGACTTTTCGGGGCCTGGGGCAAACTTTTGTTGGGGGCCCAAGAAAAAACAAAAATGGAAAGAGACGAAAACACACATTCAAATTAAGTTACTCATACTTAAAATTTTACTACATGAGTGATTAACATAATTATTATATTTCATTGCACTGCTCTCTTGTTATATTTTCTGAGGAAATCTAATAAATAAATTTTTTAAAATTTTTTTGGGGCCCCTCCGGCAGTTGGGGGCCTGGGGCAAAGTGCCCCAGTTGCCCCCCTCTGGGCGGCCCTGCAAATTTCGCCCCTGTGCCTAGTATCGCCTACTCGCCTTCTAAAGTATGATTCACGCTATGTATGAGAAAATGCAGTAGCTTTTTAGTTCTGGGTTTGTACTAACAACGACAAAGCTCTTATCACTGAAAACAGAAACTATATGGCGTCTGAAGTTGTTTTGGCTGTTGTCTTCGTAAATTTTGGCTACAAAGAATCAGAATCCAGTGAATGACCAGGTAGGTGCATCCGAATTCTAATTTTACTTATACCATTTGAAAGTGCATTAAACAGAGACTTTGCTAGCAATGCCTCTTAACAGGTGCTTCTGATTTCGCCTGGTAGGTGGTAAGAGGAACAGAGGTAGGCGATATTAGGGACCGCTCTGGAGTTAAACTGGAAGTTTCAATTTTTCCAGTTTAGCTACATAACTTAAACTGACACTGGTTTTGGAGCTGGTCGATCTCAGGATACCAAAGGAAATCGTTCTTAGGGATGTTCTTTGAGTTTCCAGCCTAATCAGAAACTAAAAAGTGGATGAAATATCGAAAAAGAGTAGGCGATATTTGGGACACCTACCTGAACATGTTCTGTCATTCTACCTTTGTATGCACTCCTATGTTCCGTGTATACCAGTTTTTTTCCTCTTTTAATTTTATTATGCTTATTTGCGGACGGTGACACGTTGCGTGCAGTAGACTTGAACGTAATAATTTAATTATTAAATTATCGCATTCATTTAATATGAATATGGATTTAATATGAATGAATTTAATGTAATAACTTCCGCGTTGGTTTCTTAATTTCACCGAGGAAGTGAGACGTCTGCGTTACACAATCGCAGAGGTTATTCGAGACACCATTAAATGTCACCATTCAGTGTCGCGCCAAATCGCTTTAATTTGCATAGAACACTTGTGGAGCTTCGATGGGAGTGTATTTCGATAAATCTGATTCATAACCACTCGAAGACTTCCGAAAGGGATTCCGTGTCCCTTTGTTATAGAACGCCCTTTTTTTTCCGGAAGGCAAGACAATGCGCGCATTCTGTTGGGGGTGTAACCATAGTGACAAAGGCCTGCTCCGGTCACCGTTTCACCAATCAACATATATATATCTTCTTCTTTTATGACGGACTCGGCTTTTCCTCCGAGAAAAGCGGACCTGGAATTAAAAATTTCCGATAAATAGCGATCGTAAAAAGGAAAAAAAAAAGCACGTGGTATTTATGCACTATTAAGAAAAATATGCAAATGAAAGTGTATCACGAAAATGGTTTTTTTTTTTTTTTTTCTCCCACTTCGGTAAGATGATTGCGAGGTGAAGCGCTATCTGCCAAGCCCCCGTGCGTTATTGGCGCGAGAATAAGTAGGGACACAAAAAAAAAAAATAAAAATATCTCAATCAAAAGGAGTCTGCCGGCCACTGGTACGAAATGGGGCCTGGAGGAGCACGCCGGGTTTAATTACTGGACATGTCGTGCGTCCCGCTTTCGTGACAGACCGTCGCAGGGTTGTTTACTCACAGCGTTCGCGTGTAAGAATGTTATTGAAGAGGGGGGTGCTTTTCTTCCGGGCGAAATCGCGTCGAATGCTCTCGAAAAATAAGTAGCCCCCGCCGTCATGACAGACACCGTGCATTGGATTTATTTTGCTGTTGGGCCCCGAGTTTAGGAGCTCGTAATGATCCAGCGATATGTAAGACAGGCACCGGAATCAGCCTCTCCTCTATAGTTGGTTCGTGTGCAGAAAATAACAGACGCGAGCGGGAATTAAAAATGAATAATGAAAGGAGGGTTTTTTGGGGAATCGTAGAATGTAACGCGTCGAGCTAAAAAAAAGCACGGAAGCGTCGCCTGCCAGGGGAGGTTAGAAAGCAGTCGTATAACGACGACTTTATTATAAAAGGTCGATTAGAAGTGAGGTAAATTATATTAACCCTTACGTCGGCTCATCTCTCTTTATACTGTTCCCCAGCTCGTCGGTAGGGATGCGACATCGATAACAAAACATCGATGTTTTGAAACATCGATATTCAATATTAAAACATCGATGCTAATAAAACATCGCCCAAAAGCCATCGATGTTTTAGACCATCCATTTTTAAAAACTCGTTTAGTAACCTCTAACATTAATGTTACTTCGGTTAGTCATGGGGGGGTCGGGGTGATTTAATTTTACTCTCTGATTGGGCTGACACAAATGACAAAAACTTGGTTGCTTTTGCCTTCGCATTGATGACTCAAAATTCTCGTTGTAAATATCGCCATGTTTGCCTTCAAATGCCCAGATAAATTCGTGGTATTGCCAGAAGTTTTGAGGGACTTAAGGCAAATATTGCATTTCGCTAATTTGTCAGAGGTTTTGCAAAAATATTTCCAAATGGTACTTTTAGGAGGCATCTTACTAATAATATTAACGTCAACTTATATAAAACCAAAACAAAACAAGAACTTAAATGGCTGCTCTCGTGTATATACCATTTATAAAATAAATTCCTATCCAAGGTTCTGGAGTGTCAAGAACATTCCAAGCGCTCTGATTGGTTCATTGGTTGTTGATTGTCATTTGTCTGTTTGCTAAGTAATCGCTCCCCCCTTTTGTATTTGTCCTTTACAGAATTCAGACTTACATTTACTGAGTGTGAAAAGTATGCTACGTGGTAATTTTTTTTATTATGGTACTTGTTCATTAAAAAAATCATCGAGACAACGTAAAACATCGAGCACAAAACACCGATGTTAAAAAAACATCGGCTTGAATACATCGATGTTTAAAACATCGATTTTTTAATCAAAACATCGATGTTTTGAAAACATCGACATCGATGTCGCATCCCTACTCATCGGTCTCACAGACCGCCACGCTATAAAATTAGGATATATTCCTATTTTTCGCTTTATATTCCTAAGTTTTTCGCAGTTATAAGTCATTAATGCAAAACTACTGCCACCTCTCGTTATTGAAAAGGGTAAATAAAAAAAAAGATTATTCAACAAAAATTTCAGAATCCAATTCTTCAATCTGTGATAGTGCGAGAAAGACAAAATGTCTGGTTCGTTGTGAAACAGGAGGAATTCTTCCAGCCATGCTAGCTACAACAATAAAACAAAGATATCAGAAATAAAATGCATACAGACTGACAGATAATTAGTACGGTTCAAGGCTTATCGGTCATACAGACCGGTAAAAAATTAAATCAGTTCAAGACTCATCGGTCCAAAAGACCGACTATGTTTTACACAGATTAAATTTACCGACAAAATACGAGGGGGTGAAAATCTCCGATGTGTTGTACTTGAAGGTCAGGACCCGACTGAAGAACTCACAAACCCCCAACACCACCCCCACCCTTCAGAACAGGTGCAACAGCGGTCTCCTAGACCGATGAGCCGACGTAAGGGTTAAATACACACTGTAGCGTAATGAAACCATGGGGTTATTTGTCCCCAAGACCTCATACTGCGTCCACACACATCTGCACTGCACAGAATTCTGGGGGGAAAGTAGTGATTTATGGGGCAGAGTGCTCTGCAACGATCCCTCGATCGAGCGGTTTTTCCACAGATCATCAAAGAGACACGGGTGACCTTAGGCGAGGTTCTAAATGGGGGAATGTCTGGAAGACAGTCTAGTGTTCCTTCACACATCGCTTGGGGGGAGGAGCGTGACTAATCGATCCCTAAATGTGTCAAGAGGAGTCGGGGGGTGTATGTCTGCATGTGTGTGAAAGCGCCATCACAGGGTGCACGAATACAGCTGCGAACTTATAGGAATGCCATTTTCCAGTTCCCATCCTTTTTGAACTCGTGTGTGGATTCCGGGGGGATTAAAAAACGATACCAGCAAATGCCACCAAAATTTTTGGCCTGAAAGTTAAGTCCAGGCATATCGGTTTCTCCAGCAAGCTGTGTGGATAACTGTTTCGAAAAATCGGAGCGTCTCCCATCGTCTCGTAAAACTGTCTTTCTCAGGAATAACTCAATGCAAGTTTGACACTACAATGATCGTAAAGTTTGCCTAAATATTCGACGATAAGAATAACTGTCACCCACTAATCTGCCGGCCCCGCTCTGGGAATTTCAAGGCATGCCGTCAAAGAAAAGACCGGGAGATATAGTCAGAGTCTCTGTTATTTTCAAGAGATCCCTCATGTAACGGCCGGCTAGGCAGACGTGTTTTTTATGCTCCTGTTTTGATAACTATCCGGGTCTCGGGGAGTACGGCTAAATCTTCACTTAAAGTTCAACTTCATTTAATTATGCCGTACTTGTTTAATGTTAATTTTCTTTGTTATTAAATGTTGAGTTTTTGTTTTAAAGTTGGCTTTATCATTTACAATTAGGACTCTGTCTTTCTTAGTCACGAATTTAGTAAATTTAAAAAAAGCCTCAGAGAATAGCCTACCTACTTATGGTGTCACAACACACTACAGTTGCGACTCTCTAATATCGCAGCTCTGCTAGAAGAATATTACACCACCGAAATTTTCGATTTTGAGATAATTGCACCACAATGCTCTGTAAGAAGTGCTTCTCATTCTCGAATAATGTTATAAGCCTAGAACAAACACAATCTCCTAGATGGCGCTTATTACACTCTTCCACAAATAGGAGGGGGAACTTGATCATCCACGAAGAATGAAAATTAGATTTTTGTCAGTGCCTAATGTTGTTGTATTAAAATGTTCCTGTAATAAAGATGTTCATTAAATTTTATTTGGAAAATAAGTGTTTTTAATTTGGAAAATAACTTTGTACTTTTTTTTAACCTGCTGTTCATGTTATCAAGATCTTTTCTTTGTATTGTGAAAAGTTTAGATAGATTGTGCATTAGCATAGAGATATGACAGTGTTCCCTGAAGCTTTTCAGTCCATGTTGACAAAATGAGGTTTATATTTAGAAGAGGGTCATATCTTGTAATTAAAATTCAAAATTATGCTTTAAAATCTGAAAACAACTTTAATAGTATATAGTTTTGCCTTCTGAAGTGCTTTGAACAATGAGTTTTCTCAAAATTATCATAGGCATTCATAAAACAAGAAATGAAATTTCGACTTGTATCTTCTTTAGCTCTTCCTGAAAATACGGATATTTTGAGATGTAACACTCTTCTAGCAGAGGTGTGATATATATATCTACAAGTAAAAATCTGTTTCATAATAAATAACAAATAATTACTTTATGCTGGTGTTTTTTTCAAATCCAATCAGACTTCTTTCTTTAAGTCAGTTCCTATTAAGATAATATTAAACATGATAGTAAAAATGAAAATCTAAACTTTTGATTTATTAATGATCGATTTATCTTTAACATTAATGTCCTCAAACCTGTTACTTCATAAAAAACAATTAGGATTCGTTTGTTAACGCCGGACGATGGCCAAATAGCCAGGGCACTAGCATTCGGTACCAGAGTCTGTTGGTTCGAGTCCCACAGACTCTGGTACTGGTGTTTGTAGCCACCTCATGGGTGTATGGATGTTTGTAGCCATTCGGAATCGGCTTTAAGCAGTATGTCCCGACCTAATAAGCCCTCGTGTAGCAAAAAGTGATCGTAGCCTTCTCAACTAAACCAATCGTTTGTTTACGTTAAGGTACCCATACCCGTAGAGTATATAATCGGCTTTAAGCAGTATGTCCCGGCCTAATGAGCCCTCGTGTAGCAAAAAGTGATCGTAGCCCTCTCAACTAAACCAATCGTTTGTTTACGTTAAGGTAACCATACCCATAGAGGATATAATCGGCTTTAAGCAGTATGTCCCGGCCTAATGAGCCCTCGTGTAGCAAAAAGTGAGCGTAGCCCTCTCAACTAAACCAATCGTTTGTTTACGTTAAGGTACCCATACCCGTAGAGGATATCCTTGACGTTTTGACTGCGGAGTCCAAACCTTGAGGATTTCCCCGTCGTGTGTGGAAGCTTTGAGACCTGTTGCGAACTGTAATATCCACGGAATCCCGATTGGAAAAACATTTCCCGTGTGTTGCACGTGTGTGCGTGAGGGTTCAGTCGGGGAAATCCTGCAGACTCTTTGTAACCCTGATCGTCGTGATCCGTTAAATAAATGTCTCGTACAGTTATTCATAACTGGAGAAATGGCTCTTATTTACATCTTGATTAATATAAAATCCATATCTAGACTAATAATAATGTACACAAGTTTGTTCCGAAGAACGCTGATAACATTATTGAGAGCGGCGTTCGTAATTACAGTTCAATCTAGACTTCCCGTCTGCTCTTTTCTCCCTACGCTCTCTCGTACCTCAATCTCTCATCATGGTCCAGTCTAAAAAAAACCCCTGTCAAATAGTCTTTTCTTCATTTATACCTTTTTCCTCCTTCTCGAAATGATCTATTCTCTCATGTGTCTGATGCAATCCCCTCACAGGGGGTTCGTTACCTGGTCACCTCCAGGCCTGCTTTTCCTTTTTGTCAGCCCGACACCCTGGGCCTTGATTTGTCTCTTTGTGCGTTGATGGTCTTTTCCTAAGGAATGACCCTTTTTCCACTTAGGGAAGTGTGCACCGCACCATTGTCTGTTAACGGTCTGACTGATTCCTTTAACAAAAAAATTACATCTGTACTGGATCTTCCAAAGTTAGGATTGAGTCTGTTTTCAGACTATGTGAGAGTCTCACACTCTTGTATGGCCCTTGTCAGAACCACACACACGTGGTGGTGCTGTGTCCTATTTTAAGTGGAAAATACCTCCCCATATGCGTCGTTAACGTGACGGAGTGTTCAATTTAAGATAATTACGGCCACTTTCGGGAGACCAGATGCGCCGACATATAGGTGACCGGAGACCGTGGGCTGTTTCCCACCGAGGACTCCTCTAGAAAGGAGGGACGGAGTCCTCTAGAAAGGAGTTTTTTCCAGAGGCGGGCACTGAATGAAAGGTGGCCAGCGCGACAAAGGCAAGAACCCAAGGCGCCCGGTTGCAGAAGTGAAATCCAACCCCCGCGGAGGGGAGTAGAAACCGCTCGCAGAAGGGGACTTGGAGAAATGGCCGGACGGACTGCCGACAGGAGAGGCCAAGATGATCGGTTGGTCAGCGTGAGGAGGGTGAGAGAATTTGGTTTTAGACCAGGGGGTAGTGGCATGCATGCCTAGCAACTCCTATGAACATTATTTATAGCTTAACGGCTACTGTATATATATATTTGTAAATAGAGAATTCTAATAAAAGAACTTAATTTAATTCGTGCCTCTGTTGAACTATGTCGAGTCTCACTTATTTTAACTCCCCTGAGATTTTGGTTTGCTGTCGGCCACATTATGACAGTATATATATATATATATATATATATATATATATATATATATATATATATATATATATATATATATATATATATATATATATATATATATATATATATATATACACAGTGCATTCTCGATCTATCGTTTTTAAAGATACCGAATCAAATGAACGGCGGAACATAACAAAGCAATATGATCGTAAAACGATGGATCCGAAAACGATCGATCGAAATTCCACTGTATATATATATATATATATATATATATATATATATGTGTGTGTGTGTGTGTGTGTGTGTGTGTGTGTGTATGTATATGTATATATGTATATATATATATATATATATATATATATATATATATATATATATATATACATGGGATCATTCACACGGTTCTATCTATAAGTAAACGAAAATCCCGAAAACAGTTGAGCGTAGCAGCTTTTTAAATGAAAATCGTTCTCGTTTAAATAATCTTACTGGAAAGACGATCCTGTCCACGTGTGCAATAAAGTACCCTGGCGTTCCTATCAGAATCGCACGCACGCCACAACTCGGCAGTTTACAAACGCAACTGGTGTTTCTGTCTTGGATCGAAGAAGGCTCTGTCGGACACTGGTACCTGCCTCTTTCGGGGGGGTGGGGGGATTCTTGATGAGGAGGGTTAATTGCCGGACAGCCGTGTGCCGTGTCGGCAGATATCGTGACTGCCGGCGCGCTGTTTACTCATAACGTGACGTGCAAGAATGTCATTCGGCGCAGGTTTCTTTGGAGAAAGCTCGAAAAGCTTTTCTCTCCCTCCCCGCTTTGTTCCAGAAAAATGAGTTTTACTGATCCATCCTTTTTTGTTATTCGGTTTCGCCTCCACGCATTGTAATAGATGCCGATTTTATTTTATTTTCTTCTCTCCATTCGTTATCGAGCGCTGTCTTCGGTTATTATTCGGCCTTTTTCGTTTCGTTTAAATCATGTTTATTTTCTTGTCGCACGTTAGCGGCGAAAACTTGAATTTGTATCTAAATTTTTTGAGCACGGATTGTGTTACTTTTGAAGATGTTGCAAAACAGAAAGAAGTGGAAAATCGTAGAGCTTCATGTATGATTGCTGAGAAGCGGTATATCACTTTTTGCATGAAAGTCATTAGTACAGCTGAACTCTGTAAAAATGAAATGCTGTTTCAGGATGTCATGTTTCTGGGTAGCGAATGGACCTCTTTTGGGTATCCCATGTGTTGGGTATCCCATGTCCCATCTTAAACATGTTTTCGTACTCTTCTAGTTATACTTCCTGATAGCATGCATGCGCTGATACTATATATCTATCTATCTATATATATAAAACAGTTCCGTAACTGACTCATTCATTCACTGACTGACATACAACGCACAGACCAAACCGCTGGACCTAAAGGGCTGGAATTTTGCATGGCGATACTTCTAATAGTGTAGGGGTGCACTAAGAAAGATTTTTCAAAAATTCTTCTTAGATTTTTTTAAATTAAATTTTTAAACTGTTTTAGTAACTCTTTTTACATTTGCATTAAAAATAATACATTGAGGGTTATAAAATTTATATCACGAGAAAGATCATAAAAATTCCGTCAAAATGAAATTTTTTTCGAATTTTTACCTCCATTTCCTGATTTTTGGTGAACTTTTAAAGATTAATTTTTAGAATTTAATTTATTAAATGCCGATCACTTGATTTCTTTTTCTGGTACTTTCAGTAAATTTATCGTCACGTGCGTAACAACTAAATAGACAAAAAAAATATTTTTTTCTCTTTCTAATGCAGCAGACGATTGGATATTATCCAAAAAAAAAATGCATATCCCTTACGATTTTTTTTATAAATATATATATATAGATAGATATATATTTTACATCAATTGTATACATTGATCATCGCATTTATTATAAATGTATATATTTATTTTTTGGCATAAATTGCATACGTTGACCGTTGTATTTAATTTGATTGTACTCCGTAGTGAAGCGCTGGTTTTCAGCTAGTCTATATATATAAAACAGTTCCGTAACTGACTCACTGACTGACATACAACGCACAGACCAAACCGCTGGACCTAAAGGGCTGAAATTTTGCATGGAGATTCTTCTTATGATGTAGGGGTGCACTAAGAAATATTTTTGAAAAATTCTTCTTAGATTTTTTTAAATTAAATTTTTAAGCTGTTTTAGTGACTTTTTTTTAAGTTTTCATTTAAAATAATAATTTTAGGGTTATAAAATTTATATCACGAGAAAGATCATAAAATTTCCTTTAAAATGAAAATTTTTTCGAATCTTTACCTCCATTTTCTGATTTTTGGTGAATTTTTAAAGATTAATTTTTAGAATTTAATTTATTAAATGCTGATCACGTGATTTCTTTTTCTGGTACTTTCAATAAATTTATCGTCATGTGCATAACAACTAAATAAACAAAAAATATTTTTTTCCTTGCTAATCGGCAGACGATTGGACATTATCCAAAAAAGTATTAAAATACAGTAAAAGAAATGTTCTACAAACTGTACTATATTAACTGTACTATATTCTTTAGTATTCTTTATATTAGATTTAATTTGAATATTTTCTTCTACATTATTTTGTCTATAAAATTATCCTTTACGATTTTCTTATAAATATATATATATATATTTTTTTTTACATCAATTGTATACATTGATCGTCGTATTTATCATATAATATATATATATATATATTTGGCATGAATTGCATACATTGACCGTTGTATTTAATTTGAATCTACTCCGTAGCGAAGTACGGGTTTTCAGCTAGTATATATATAACTAGCATTTATTCGCAAATATATATATATATATATATATATATATATATATATATATATATATATATATATATATATATATATATATATATATATATATAACAGTTCCGTAACTGACTGACTCACTGACTGACATAACAACGCACAGACCTGAAATTTTGCATGGCGATTCTTCTTATAGTAAAGGGGTGCACTAAGAAAGATTTTTGAAAAATTCTTCTTACATTTTTTAAAATTAAAATTTTAAGCTGTTTTTGTAACTTTTTTAAAGTTTGCATTTAAAATAACAATTTGAGGATTATAAAATTTATATCACGAGAAAGATCATAAAATTTCCTTTAAAATGAGATTTTATTCGAATCTTTACCTCCATTTTCTGACTTTTGGTGAATTTTTAATGATTAATTTTTATAATTTAATTTATTAAATGCTGATCACGTGATGTCTTTTTCTGGTACTTTAAATTAATATAAATAATTAACTAATTATAATATACACGTATTTCATGATTGTAATTATTTCTCAAAACTAAATCGTCTGCTATGTTTCGATGTCGCTTCAGTTATATAAATCATCGCGTCAAGGCTAAACGCATTTTGAACAGAAATATTCCTGCGCTGCCACGTATATGAAAAAAATATATCAAATTCATTCTTCCATGCGCTAATATATAAATAAATCACATTTTTAATTCATGCTTATTTATTTTTAAGCAAATATTCTGATTTAATTAGCAACAATGAAATGTTATAATGGCTTAGAACAAAAATATCCGTTGATACCGCGCAAACTTGTTCTAACATAATTCGGGAATGGAACGTCGTATTAGCGGGATGAAAATAGTCACATTCATCCGGATTTTCCAAGCACATTTAACCGGGTAAATTTCATCAAGGTAGGGTTCACGGTTCTTGAGTTTTTGTAACTGACACGCACATACACACACGATCCATTTCCCGTTACTGCTTTATGTATAAGACTAGCTGAAAACCCGCGCTTCGCTACGGAGTACATTCAAATTAAATACAACGGTCAACGTATGCAATTTATGCCAAAAAATAAATATATATATTTATAATAAATGCGATGATCAATGTATACAATTGATGTAAAATATATATCTATCTATATATATATATTTATAAAAAAATCGTAGGGGATATGCATTTTTTTTTAATAATATCCAATTTTCTGCTGCATTAGAAAGAGAAAAAATTTTTTTTTTGTCTATTTAGTTGTTACGCACGTGACGATAAATTTATTCAAAGTACCAGAAAAAGAAATCACGTGATCAGCATTTAATAAATTAAATTCTAAAAATTAATCTTTAAAAATTCACCAAAAATCAGGAAATGGAGGTAAAAATTCGAAAAAAATTTCATTTTGAAGGAATTTTTATGATATTTCTCGTGATATAAATTTTATAACCCTCAATGTATTATTTTAAATGCAAACGTAAAAAAAGTCTAAAAAACAGCTTAAAAATTTAATTTTAAAAAATCTAAGAAGAATTTTTGAAAAATCTTTCTTAGTGCACCTCTACATTGTTAGAAGAATCGCCATGCAAAATTTCAGCCCTTTAGGTCCAGCGGTTTGGTCTGTGCGTTGTATGTCAGTCAGTCAGTCAGTCAGTGAATGAATGAGTCAGTTACGGAACTGTTTTATATATATAGATATATGCTAAATTTCATATCTCTGAGATAAAAACTTTAAAAACCGTTTTATAATGCCCACCATCCACTTAAGCTGGAAACACGCTGGTGAAGCACGGCACTTGATGAGAAACATGAAGCGTGGTCAAACGTATAGATTTCAACATTTTAGGCCCTAAAATTACTATTAATATATTTCGCAATGACAAGAAGTTCATTATTGGTGGAAATTTGCGGCAGAGAGGGGGGGGGAGACATTTAAGAGGTTCGCCTGCCTGAGAAACAGGGGAGATAAATGAATGCACACGAGTTCTTGCAGCGGGACGCAGCCCAAAATAAAACAAATAAGGAAAACGGGAGTTTGAGGCGAGAAGGTGGGGAAACTGAATCGAGAAGACGGGATTATGAGGTGGAAATGAGAATTAAGAGGAATAAAGCGAATTTATCAGAGTAAGAGAGAAAGTCCGTTATTAAGAAACGCGCTGCTGGTAAATATTGTTCCAGGCTGTCGATGAAGTAGACATGTCATTGTTTAAATCGTGGAACGAGTTCAGTTGATATTTTTTTCTAGAAAATCAAATCGGTTACGAAATTAGAAAGGTTAACAGCATTTGCGACAGAAATTTCAGTGTCCAAATTCCTCCTCAGCGTTTAGTAATCTATACATTTTGAGTTACTAAGACGATTCTTTGGC